>CAIGQW010055978.1:909699-933484 GCA_903798125.1 Danio choprae | reverse complement strand
AAAAAAAAAATACACTTTAAGAATGAACATATTACATGTGTTTTTGAAGGATCATGCAAGACTGGAATAATAATTTATTGCTTCAGTATTCAGTGACGTGTTTCTTCAAAAATCACTTTGTGCATTCATCAATCTTACTCATTTTCAAAATGTAGTTAAATTGTAGCGAGACTGAATGTTGGTGAAAATATATAAGACGTTACTGCCATTACTGCTGAAAGTGTTCTACAGTGTTCGTATTTTCTTTTTCCCCATCTCAGTGAGGCTTCTGGAGCCGCAGATGGTTATAATAAAACCACGAGGGAAGGTGGTCTTCACTGATGTCTTCTGCGGAGCTTACTTCACCTTCGCTGTCTCTAAAGAGGGGCACGTGTATGGATTTGGCCTTTCAAACTACCACCAGCTTGGTAAACTGTTTCTCATTTAATCCTGAAGGTAATATGGTTGCTTTTTGCAGTCTTTATTTATTTTTATTTTTTTTTTATACAGGCACCCAAAGCACAAACACTTGCTTTGTTCCTGTGAAACTTAGCTCTTTCAAAAACTCCACCACCTCCTGGGTGGGTTTCTCTGGAGGACAGCATCACACACTGTGCCTCAATTCAGAAGGTAATTTATTCACAAGTCTCATTGTGTCGCTGTGTAGTGTTTCTTCTGCTGCTGCTTCTGAATCATGTGCTCCTTCAGTGTTTTTATACGATGTTCTTCTGCCATTTCTGTCCACAGGAAAGGCGTACAGTCTTGGCAGGGCAGAGTATGGTCGTCTAGGTTTGGGGAAGGATGCAGGAGAGAAGAGCGAGCCCACAGTTGTTCCTGGGATCAGTGATGTTCAGGTGGTTGCCTGTGGTGCCTCTGTTAGCTATGCTGTCACCAAACAAGGTGAGAACAGATTCTGTACTCGTCTCATGGAATTTCTTGGAGTTTTTTTTTTTTTTTTTTATTATTTTAATAGAAACTACATGTAGTTATGCATCTTTGAAATGCATTGTGAACAATTTGAAACCATTTGTTAATTTGTGTAAATGCTAGTTCTTATCAAATCTTTCTTGGGGTCTTTTTACCCTTCCATATTTGAAAGCATTACAAAGTCAGCTTGACTGCAAAAAAAACCTTGTATTTTTATTTTTAATACAAAGGAACAATTCTAAATATGTGTTTTTTTTTTTTGTTTTTGTTTTTTTTTTTTTGTTTTTGTTTTTTTTTTACTTGATCAAATCTGTCAATCTGTAGCAAGTAATTAATTAGCAGGACCAGACAGCATCTGCAGACTTTTTTGGTTTTTCTGTTAAATAAATAATTCAATCAATAAATAAATACAATCTGTAGAGTTATGTAGAATGATTTTAATAGTATAGGAGATGAAAACTTAACTTTTTAAATTAAGGTTTACAATGCAAATCTATTTAGCAGCACTTGTTTGGTAAAAGGAACTCTCGTAATACATCCACTTAAATACAAAGAATACTTTATTGTATTGAATTATATTTTCTAATAGTTTAAATGATAAAAAAACTAATTACATAAACTAATGTAAGAAATGGATTATTTGCAGACAATTGCATGAGTAATAAATAGATAAAATGATGGGTGCTGAAATCTGTTGCGTTTTCCTCAGATTTCTTTGGGTGCAGATTCAGTGTGGTCCTTTTGTTTTAATCAGACTATCTTGGTACTGATCAGTTTCACTGAAAACTCATTTCACTTTTCTCAAGTAAATATGTTTTTGATTTAACAATATTAGATGTTTGTATAGGAGTTAATGTTGTATTTACAGGATAAAGGAGCAGTGTATTTAGTTTCTGAATTTCATAGTTTGTTGTATTATTATTATTATTATTATTATTATTATTATTATTATTATTATTATTATTATTATCATCATCATTTTTTATTTGATGGTTTAATTTGCACCGCCTGAAACTGATCTAAATTGACCAGTGCATTTAGCATTCATTGTCTTATTTATTTTTTATGGCAAATGGAACGTGACGTATTGTTGTTCACAGTGTGTCTTCCACCCGTAATTACATTAATTGCAGCACTCAGAGTGCTGTATTTTTAGAACATTAAACAATAACATGATGTACTCTTGGCTTGTTTTGATTTTGCATTAGCGCTGTTTGATTTCTCTTACGCTGGTTTGTTTGCCAGGCTCTGTGTTTTCCTGGGGAATGGGCACCAACCTGCAGCTGGGCACAGGAGAGGAGGATGATGAATGGAGCCCAGTAGAGATGTTGGGTAAACAGCTGGAGAACCGTGTGGTTCTGTCGGTGTCCAGCGGAGGGCAGCACACTGTCCTGCTGGTCAAAGACAAGCAAGAGAGCTGATCTGTAACTCCACTAAAGACAGCTTAGCCAAACTACTGTATCAGTGGTATCTGTAACCTATAGGGGCGTCTGGGGGTTCGCAATGCTTCCTGTGCTGAGCCAAGCCAGTCAATGAGGGAGGATCATCTAATTAAACCTTTTATCCCGCTTTATCGGGAGCCCATATGTTCACTGGATATGCTCCGGTAGATGATCAAAGAGCCTTTTTTTATGGACTTTATTTTTTCTTTTCTTCTTCTTTGCTTTATTTTCTTAATTCTTTTTAACAAAGATCTTTAGAATGCTTCCTGGAGACTGCCTGTTGCGAATGATTGTATGCATGAATACGTGATTTAATAAGTCTTTTAGATAAGTTTTCCCAGGAACCATTTTTTTAAATTCCACATCTTGGTGTGAGCAATAACGGGTTACAATAGCAGGTCTAATCAGGATAATAACATGTTTGGGGAAGAGAAAACAAAAGTGATTTGGTATTGCTGGTATTTTCAGTGTTCAACACTTTCTTAATCTCTTAAATGAAACAGTTATTGTATCCATGCATTGCTACCCTGTGGACGATTAATAAAAATGTGTGTATACAGAAACTCATATATGGGTACTCACTGAAAAAATATAGTTTAAGCTGGTGTCTTGGTGTTTATTTTAATGCGCAATTTCAAGCCTTTAGTCTATTATTACTATTTAGCATATTTGTAAGTTAGTTTATTTTTAATTTGTAAGTTTGAGATTACTTGCCTTTTGAGAGCTGCAGTGGTGGAAAGAGTACAGAAAATCATACCCTGGTAAATGTACGCTTGCCAAAAAAATGAATTGCAAGAAAAGTGAAAAGTAAAAAGCAGTCCTTCTAAAAAATCTGATTAAAATATGCACCTATAATAAGCTGACAAAGCATGTTGATGCATTTCTTTGCTGAGTGAAATCTATAACCTAAGGGGCAAAAATCTACAGGGCTCCCATGGGTCATGGAATTTCTGGAGTATCATGGAATTTTAAAAGGTTTATTTTAAATAAAAGTCAGGGAATTTTAATAGTTATGTCAGTTGTGGATTGTCAGGGATTTTGTTTGTCGCTTAAATTTTATTTTCTATTTATCAAATTGTAATTTTTTTTTTTTTTTTAATACCATATTTTTATTGCATTTTCATGCTTGTTATTATGGTTGGGCAATTTTTCAGCACATTTATTCCTTTCTTGTTAATCAAATGGCTATCACGGAGTCGCATCTGTGAGAGCAGAACATTAGCATAGTGTTTGCTTGGGATGTGTTCCTGAGCTTAATTCAAGTTCCTAACTTTTATCAATCTCTAACTTATTTTTCCTTTTTTTTTTTTTTTTTTTTTTTTTGGTAAGTTTGCATAGCTAAAGAAAAAATAATTGGCTAAGTGGTTTGCCACAAGGTTGCCTCACAGCAAGAATATACACTGTTCTCCCAGTGTTCATGTGGCTTTCCTCCGGGTGCTATGATTTCCCCCAGTCCAAAGACGTGCTATAGGTGAATTGAACTAAAAGTGAACTAAATTGTCCATAGTGTGTGAATGGGAGACTGTGTGGGTTGTACTCTGCTGGGTTGCGGCTGGAAGGATATCTGCTGTGTAAAACATGCTAGAGAAATTGACGGTTCATTCCACTGTGGCAACCCCTCGTAAGTTATATAAACTAAAGAAAAAAAAAAGTAACACCTAATTTTTGTTTGTTTTTAGTTTATTCAAACCTAACTTTGTGTAATTAAAAAAAAAAAAAAAAATTATATTATTGATTTTTCTTTTTAAGTTTGAATATCTTTAAGCTGCAAAAACTTTTTAAAGTTATTTCAAATTCATTTATTCTTTTTTTTCGGCTTAATTACTTTATTAATCAGGGGTCGCCACAGTAGAATGAACTGCCAACTTATCCAGCTTATGGTTTTACGCAGCGGATGCCCTTCCAGCTGCAACCCATCACTGGGAAACATCCATACACACTCATTCACACACATACACTACGGACAATTTACCTTTCCCAATTCACCTATAGCGCATGTCTTTGGACTGTGGGGGAAACTGGAGCACCCGGAGGAAACCCACGCGAACACGGGGAGAACATGCAAACTCCACACAGAAATGCCAACTGACCAAGCCGAGGCTGGAACCAGTGACCTTGCTGTGAGGTGCTTGTGCTACCCACTGTGCCACCATGATGCCTTATTTCAACTTAATAAAAAAAACTTATGTATTGATTAATATTAAATTAATATGACCTAAGTTATCCCAACTAAATTTTGTTTGTATACATACTTTTTAAGCTATCTAAATTTAATTTCATCTCCTTTCAGTTATTTCAAGTGATCTTGAAAAGTGTTTTATAAACAAATTTCAAGTGGATCACGTGCAGATGATTGACCACGGCTGGTCTCGCATCAACAATCACACGACCAACCAATCAGATTTGGTCTAATGCACATAAATCTCTTACTCGCCTTCGATTTAAAGAATCCCCCCATCCACCTTCTTCCTCCCCCTGTTTTTCTTAAACATAAATAAAAAAAAAAAAAGAGGGGGGAGCTTTCAGGACCTACCTGAGCTCAGACTCTGTTCCGACAAAACGGGTGAGCTCAGGGCTCTCTCCCGGGATAGCATGCCAAATACACCTTTACATTATCAATCATCTGCTAAGTGTGAACTCTTGAATTGGTATGGTTTTGTTTTTTGAGTTGATTGAGTTCTCTATCTATAGCAGCTAAAAAGTTGGATGTCTCTGACTTTTACAGAAAAGGAATCAAGCTGGGTAGCAGTGATGTACTCTAAATGCTAGCATTTCAGCATAGTTCTTCAGTTAAATTATTATGATTATTATTTTTATGAATTGTCTGTTTACCAATTGCTTGGGTTTAGAAACAGGGATCAATGATGAATCTCTTTTATTGCTGGTCTCGTTCTTTCTTTTCACATGCATTTCATACATTTACCGGGATTGCTTTCCTAAGAAGTACTAGAAATGTATCCTCTAATGTCAGATAGGTTATTTGAAATGTCATAGTTGAGGCTTATATAAGCATGTATTAAAGCTCTTGAGGCTGGAAATGGTTTGGTCGATATTGATAAAATTTGCAGATCAAAGCACCTCTTCAGCGTGCATGAAGGGGAAACGGTATTGTGCTCTCCGTCTGTTCTTTATGTTCCAGCCCACAGTGAGTCATGCCGAGAGACTTTGTGGGGTATTTGAGCTGAAAAGCCCTTCAAGGCCCACTTTCTCTGAAAGCTTTGAAATGCTAACAGCCTCTTCTGCAAGCACTTAATTGACCACCATCATTTAATGCCGTTATCTGTGTTTTTTTGATGCCCGGTGTGAGACAGCATGAGGTATCAGGACAGGACACTGCCTTTAAATGTTATTGTTTTTAATACCAGCAAGCTTCTTTAAATGCGTTTGAGAAAGAGAGATGTCCTCATTAAATGAGCCACTGTTAGCCGAAGTTTCCAAAAAAGTCATGAAAATGAGAACTTTCACAGCAGGCAGTTCAAGAATTGGTTAAATGTATTTTGTACAGCATGTTAGAGGTGTACTCCAGTACGTTTCCGTAACTGAAAAGGTGTACATAAAATGCCAATGAAAAGTGCTTTGAAATGTGGTTAGCACTTGTCGCCTCACAGCAAGAAGGTCGCTGGTTCGAGTCCCGGCTGGGCCAGTTGGCATTTCTGCGCGTGTTTGTAGTTCCAGTAGTTCCTCTGGTTTCCCCCAGAGTTCAAAGACATGCGCTATAGGTAAATTGGGTAAACTAAAGTGACCATAGTGTATGTATGTGTGAATATGAGATGGTATGGGTGTTTCCCAGTAATGGGTTGCTGCTGGAAAGGCATCCACTGCGTAAAACATATGCTGGAATAGTTGGTGGTTCATTCCGCTGTGGCAACCCTTGATAAATATGGGACTAAGCTGCAGAAAAATGAATGAATAATGTGTGCATCACATGACCAGATTAGATTGTTATTTTGTCGTTTCAAAAACAGAATTTGTGTATTCAATGCATCACAAAAAAAAACACAATTCCCAATCATATGCATTAACTTGCATTTTAAAAAACCCCACAATAATCTCATTACGGGACTCATATACCACTAATGAACGTTAATTTCCTGTTGACCAGTGAAGGCCAGGTCTTTGATGTCTTTTCCAATGCATGATCATAATCTTGATGTTGACCAGGATTTAGAAATGTACAGTGTGAAATGTCAGTTAATCTTAATTGTTTGCTCTGGATAAATTATAAGCACGTCAAAATAAAAAGCTGGGATTCCCTATACAGTGACCCAGGTTTATCTATTTCAAGTATAAAAATCTAATGTTTTTATTATTCATCAGCTGGGAAAAAAAATTCAGATTGTAATTCCATTGATGTTGTTTCTCTGTACCATTATTGTTGTGTTGTAGACTGTTTTTTCTGAGTAGTTTTTAGAGCTATATTTTGATTGTTATTAATCTCAACAGGGGCCTCACGGTGGCGCAGTGGATTGCACGTTCGCCTTACAGCAAGAAGGTCGCTGGTTCGTGCCTCGGCTGGGTCAGTTGGCGTTTCTGTGTGGAGTTTGCATGTTCTCCCCGTGTTGGCGTGGGTTTCCTCCGGGTGCTCCGGTTTCCCCCACAAGTCCAAAGACATGCGCTATAGGTGAATTGGGTAAACTAAATTGTCCGTAGTGTATGAGTGTGAATGGGTGTGTATGGATGTTTCCCAGAGATGAGTTGCAGCTGGAAGGGCATCCGCTGTGTGAAACATATGCTGGATAAGTTGGCGGTTCATTCCGCTGTGGCGACCCCAGATTAATAAAAGGGACTAAGCCGAAATGAAAATGAATGAATGAATGAATAATCTTTAGTTAAGATTAGTTAAGGCCTTTCATTATCTTTTGCATGTGCATCTGTCTGTAAAAAAAAAAAAAGAAATACATATTTCACAATAATACGGTTGACTTAAAGTGGTCAAAAGCACTTCTGTTTTTATAACAGAACTGATGCTCCTGTAATTGTGCGGGTTAAAGATGTTGGTTCTTTCAGGCATGAAATGTGCATCATATTTCTATAATATCAGCAGCATGTCATAAACCATTAGGCCAGTCCTTAATGTATTGCATCTCATCTTAATGGGTAAACATCCACGTGTCACCATGGAAACTGTACAGACAAACCCTTAATGGAAAACTGGTGTTCCTGGATACATTGTCCAAACAAAAATGATAGGGAATTGCAAAGATTAGAGCACAACTGACCGTGTAGCGTATATAAATATTTAACATTTATACATAAATGCTGTATCGTTTCTGTGACAGCTGACTGTCAAATGAATAAACATTAGGTTCTTTTAGCAGGATTTTGTTTCAAGCACTGTGGGCATCACTTGCAACAATATCCAAGAATGAATGCAAACATCCACAATAAATCTCTGGTTTATCCCACAGCTTATCAATAAGGCATCTCACAAGGACTCGGAAGGAGTTAAGGCTTGCGAGATCGTGTAGCAAGTGATCCTCCTGATCAATCTAGCCGACATGCTGTCTGTCATTTCTACGCCTCGTGATGTTTCCCACCACCCACTAGTGTAAACAGCATTGCTCTCTGATCCACTGTTTATGCCATTATGTAACAAATACTCTCAACCACTATCACGAGGAACCGGAGAAGCACATAAGTGACATTTTGCTCACTATAATGATGTTGTTTAGATTCTATATGTGTGCGTCTGCTGGCCACCTGAGACTCTGTGTTGCTTCATAACCATTTCTGGAGGCTATTATCCCCTACTATGGCAAAAGGTTTAATCTGTATTTTTCTTCAAAAGTGAAGGCGCCACTTTTACAAAATAACAGATGGAGTGATTCTGCTCCTATGTTGAAAGCTTCAGTAAACAGGATCCAAATTAAATTGTGAGATACAATTGAGGACACACTGAGGTTATAGAGAAAGCCAAGTATGAAAGTAAACATTTTTAAGAGCAGATAGATAGATTGCATTGCTAGCAAGTTTCTACTCACTGCACACATGTTTAGCATGTTGCTAACATTATTAAACGCCCTATATGTTTTGCATGTTATCATGTTAACACAATTTAACACATTTTGCCACTTTGGTACCATGATTTATCACACTGCTGACACGTTTCTAGCATGTTTCTACTCACTGCTGACATGTTTAGCATGTTGCTAACATTATTAAACACCCTATATCTTTTGCATGTTATCATGTTAACACAATTTAACACATTTTGCCACTTTGGTACCATGATTTGTCACACTGCTGACATGTTTCTAGCTTGTTTCTTCTCACTGCTGACATGTTTAATATGTTGCTAACATTATTTAACACCCTATAATTTTTGCTTATCGTTAGCATGTTAACATGATTTAACACATTTGGCCACTTTGGTAGCACGATTTAGAACACCGCTGACATGTTTTAGCACATTGCTAGCAAGTTTTTAGCATGTTTCTACTCACTACTGACATGTTCAGTTTGCTATCATTATTTAACTAACATCCTATAAGTTTTGCACATTGTTAGCATGTTAACATGATTTAACACATTTTGCCACTTTGGTGCCATGATTTGTCACACTGCTGACATGTTTCTAGCTTGTTTCTACTTACTGCTGACATGTTTAATATGTTGCTAACATGATTTAACACCCTATAATTTTTGCTTATCGTTAGCATGTTAACATGATTTAACCATGATTTAACATGATTGGTCACTTTGGTAGCACGATTTATAACACTGCTGACATGATTTAGCACATTGCTAGCAAGTTTCTAGCATGTTTCTACTCACTACAGACATGTGTAGCATGTTGCTAACATTATTTGACACCATATAAGATTAGCATATTGTTAGCATGTAACATGATTTAACACATTTTCCACTTTGGTACCATGATTTATAACACTGCTGACATGTTTAGTATGTTGCTTATTTAACACCTTATAAGTTTTGCATATTGTATGCATGTAACACGATTTAACACATTTTCCACTTTGGTAGCACGATTTATCACACTGCTGACATGTCTTAGCACATTGCTAGCATGTTTATACTTTCTAGCATGATTCTTCTCATTACTGACATGTTTAACATGTTGCTAACACAATTGATCACATTTTGCCACATTGTTTGCATGATTTATTACAATACTAACACGTTTTACTTTAGCACATTGTTAGCATGTTTCTAGCAACATTCATCAATGCTAACATGTTTAGTGTGTAGTGTGAGTTTGGTTAGCGTGTGTATAGCATGATTTGTGAGAAATTTGCAGGGCTATGGAAATGAATAAAATCCAATAAAAGCTAGTTTGTGACAAACAGCATTTTCCATTTACGTTTGAAATGGGCAGATTTAGCATTAAAGTTCATTAAGTTTCAAATTATTATTTCTGCTTTCCTTACATATGACAACTAAAATATAAATAAGAACTTAGTTTGACCAAACTGACCCGTTTATGTTTGATAAGAGACTGTATGGGAAATTAAATAAGGCTTTTTGTGATGCAAAGAGGATGGTGATTTGAGTAATTAATCAAAAATTACAACGTTGTTTATCTGACTTTGGTTATCTAACTTTAAGGTGCAAGACAGCTTTTGATCTTCAAAACGTTAAACAAATTGAAATTACATCTCGTTTCATATGACACAAATGACAACATAAATTCAGTGAAAGTGCATTACAGTAAGCTTTTGTCTTTATACAAGTCATTATACAACAGCCTCTTTTTATTATTATCTTGACTGATATGTGCATAGCCCAAGTGCTTTAGTAAAAAGCACTTATCCAATATATTTCATAATGGGGTCTATAGGTTGTCTGCTGAAGAGATTACGTAAAAGTGCTTGAGTCTCCAACCTTTACAAGTACCTGCAGAAAATTAGCATAGCAGTTTTCCAATTCAAAGATTTTTTTTAGGCATTTATGTTATATTTTTACCATGCAAACTAACTAAAAAGTGTAGACAGTCATCATCATTCAGTGTACGAGGTTATTAAGTCTCATGGAGAGTGAAATTTGGGGTGGCACGGTAGTTCAGTGGTTAGCACTGTCCCCTCACAGCAAGAAGGTTGCTGGTTCGAGTCCAAGCTGGGCCAGTTGGCATTTCTGTGTAAAGTTTGCATGTTCTGCTTGTGTTTGAAATGGGTTTCCTGCAGGTGCTCCGGTTTCCCCCCACAGTCCAAAGACATCCAGGATAGGTGAATTGGATGAACTACAGTACATTGTCCGTAATGTGTGTGTGTTTCCCAGTACTGGGTTGCAGCAGGAAGGGCATCCGCTGCATAAAACATATGCTGGATGCTGGTTAATTCCACTGTGGCGACCTCTGAAATAGAGACTAAGCCGAAGGAAAAATAATGAATGAATGACAGTGAAATTTGTTGAGATAAACGTTAATCTACAGAATGATTTTAATTCTTTTTTTTTGACTTTCACAACAAACACTGACAGATCAGATTGTTTGTCATGTCTAATTTCCATGCATCCATAAAAAATAGATTCATGAGAACAGTTACAAATCACAAAAGCAGAATACAAAGATCTACAGCAAAGCAAAACTGACCGCTAATACATAAACACATTCTTGGCTGGAAAAAAAGTTTACCTATTACAGCTCAAGAAACTAAACCATCTCCTTTTACAGCAAAGCTGACATTTAAAATCCAACACTAATATCACAAGACGATTCGTTAAATGTCACTTCAACTTTGGAATTTGAAGAAGGTCATAAAAACAGCCATTCTGTGCCAATGGCAAAGAAATGCAAGGTTTTGTCAACTAAATACTAAAAAGAGCTAAAAAGAACATCTAAACTTCATAGTCAAAGGTTTTAAAACACCTTCACTAGTAGCACAAATTTACAAAGTGACTCCTCATAAAGCACCATGAAATGAATAATGCTCCGAGTTTGTTTTCACAGGGAAGAACATCTGCTGACATCCATGAAAATCAAAGGGAAATTTAAGTCCATTCTAAAGTCCAACCGTTCTTCATACGTCTTGATCCTCAGGTTTTAGCGAAAAGCCTTTTATTGTCTACAACAAGACTTTGTACATTGTCATTGTTCTGTGTAACAAGCAGATTATTTTGTTGTTTCAAAAACAGAATTTGATTATTCAATGTATTATAAAATCCCACAATTCCCAAGGATATGCATTAACTTGCATTAAAAAAAAATAAAAAATCTCATTAGGGGAATCTGCTGTATTGGCTCATATACCACTAATGAATGTAAATTTCCTGTTGGTCAGGTCTTTGATGTCTTTTCCAATGCATGATTACAATCTTGATGGTCTAGATCATCTCATTTCCTCACTTAGGAAAATATCTTGCAGATCATATTAGGGCCATCAATTACTTTTCAATCGAAAAAGATATTTAAAAAAAGACTAATGGCACAACATGACATTCTGCCACCAATTTATTAGCCTGATAAGCTTAAAACTCAGTTGTGGAGATCTGGGTTACCTCGGACTGCGGGTCTTTCTGTGTAGCAGGAGTCATCTGGTCCAGATCTAGTCATGTGGGCTGCTTGATTGATTCTGATTTGGCGCAGACAGAGATGGGCTCTCTGATGACGCTGCGGGCTCTGGAAAAGCTGCTCTGCTCCATGCGAGTGCGAAAAGGCAAGCAGAACTCTCTGAAGCACCTCTTGAAGTTCTCATCAAGGAAGGCGTAGAGAACCGGGTTGAGGCTGCTGTTCATGTAGCCCAGGGCAATGCATAGATGCCAGCAGGCCACCACTAGCAGGTTCTTCTGGTCGATCTCCACCACCGTCTTGATGATGATGAAGATGTGGATAGGTGTCCAGCAGATGATGAACACCGCCACCACTACTAAAACCATGCGGGTGATGCGCCGGAGGTTCCTGTCCTTCTCTTTGGAGCCGGAGAGCAAGCGCACGCTCTTCAGCCGTAGGATCATCAGGCCGTAGCAGACGGTGATCACAAGGACGGGAACCACAAAGGCAAAAATAAAAACGCAGATCTTGGTCACGGTATCCCAATACCTTTCTGGGTCTGGGAATTTCAGCATGCAGATTGTTTTGCCTGAGGAGAACATCGTAAAGAACATATTGATACAGTTATTGATGTTAATGTATTAATAAAGTTATTAGTGATCAGTTGTCACTAATCTCATAGCATGATTAGTGAAATATATTAGTCTGTGCAAATAATATACTGCTCAAAAAATAAAGGGAACACTTGGAGTTACGTTGTTTATCACTTGTTTAAGTGTTCCCTTTATTGTTTTGAGCAGTATATGTGACCCTGGGCCATACTTGTCAATTTAAAAAAAAAAAAAGAAATTTATACATCATCTGAAAGCAGAATAAATCAACTGTCCATTGCTGTATGGTTTGTGGATAGGACAATTTAGGTGAGATACAACTATTTCAAAATCTGGATTCTGGGGCTGGAAAAAATATTGAGAAAATCAACTTTAAAGTTCTCCAAATCAGGTTCTTAGCAATGCATATTACTGATAAATAAAAGTTTTCATATAGTATAAAAAAAAAATTCTAATAAAAAAATGTAAATTTACAAAATATTTTCAGAATTTTGATCCATACAATGTATTTTTGAAAATCGCCACAAATATACTCATGCAATAAAAGAGTTTTGTGGTCCAGGCCCACATACTGTATATGTTATGTAAATACATTTTTAAATACATAGTATTTATAAAGCCACAGATTTAAAAATGTTTTTTTTTTTTGCCTATGCATGAATATGAAAGCTTCTGATCTGAGAGCTGCAATCTCAAAAAGTTAAGTTGATTAAAGCTAACTGTTGTTGATTAAAACAAATTAAGTTGCAGATGTTTTTTTTCATACACCTTGTTTTTAGCTTTTACCTTTAATTGTTGATGAGTTAACTGGTAATTTTCTATGAAGACACTAAGTGGTTTTTATCACAGAATAAGACCCGACAGGCTTTTTGGCAGCTGGATGTGAAGCAGAGCACTGTTTTATAAGACTGAATGGCTTGGGTGTACCCCTGGGTGTACTGTGTATTAATACAATGGCCCAGAGACAATTATTCTGCTTATACAGTTGGTTACCATTCCTACATGCATTGTTGAAATGACAGATATTCAGATATTCAAGACATTTATCCTTTCTTTTTTTTTGTCCTCAAAACTCCTGTGTAGTACTAGTTTCTTATACATCTCATTCAAATCTTTTTGTTTTGATTTTTGATTTGATTTGACACGTCTTTAGAATACCCATAAGCCAATCAGAATCAAGCACAGCCCCTAAAGTATGATAATAAATAGCTCACTTCTTTTGTTCTCACCCGAGTCTAATTCTCTAGTAACAGCCATCACCATGATGGGGAAGCCGACAGCGGAGGACAGAATCCAGATGCAGATGTTGATGATCTTGGCTTTGACGGGTGTGCGGAAGTCCAGGGCTCTCACCGGATGACACACGGCAATATAGCGGTCCACACTCATCATCGTCAGCGTGAAAATACTGGTAAACATGTTGTAATAGTCAATAGCAATGACCACTTTACACAAGAGCTCGCCGAACGGCCAAGTGCCCATAAGGTATTTGGCGCTCTGGAAGGGCAATGTGCTGGTGGCCAACGCATCGGCTAATGCCAGGTTGAAGATGTATATGTTGGTTGCGGTTTTCATCTTTGTGTACCTGTTTATGGGGGGATAAAAAAAAAACTAAAGTTAGAGCTAGGGAGTCAAATAGGCAATATGACCAGTTGAAGTCAGAATTATTAGCCTCACTGTATATTTTTCCCCCAATTTCTGTTTTACAGAGTACATTTACGATTCTAAACATAATAGTTTTAATAACCGATTTCTTATATCTTTGCCATGATGACAGTACATAATATTTTACTAGATATTTTTCAAGATACTAGTATTCAGCTTAAAGTAACATTTAAAGGCTTAATTGGGTTAATTAGGCAAGTTAGGGTAATTAGGCAAATCATTGTATAATCATTGTTTGTTCTGTAGACAATCGAAAAAAATTCTTAAGAGGGAAAATAATAATGACCTTAAAATGGATTAAAAAAATTAAAAACGGCTTTTTTTTCTAGCTGAAATAAAACAAATAAGACGTTCTCCAGAAGAAAAAAATATTATAGGAAATACTGTGAAAAATTTCTTGCTCTGTTTAACATCATTTAGGATATATTAGTAAAAGGAGGGCTAATAATCTTGACTTGAACTGTATATTGTATGGACAAAATAAAAAAAAACTGTTGTTTCGTATTATGCTCGTTACTGTTTCACTGTAAAAAATGACAACAAAAAGCCATGATAACTCATTTTTTTATGCTACTTTAACTTATTTTATTAAGTTAAACAGGTTTCAAATACAGTTTAATTTACTCAGTTTGATTGATGTAAGTTGAGATGACTAGAAAAGTTCATTTGATTCAACTAAAAAGTTTATGCAGCAAAAACATTTTTTGCAATGTTATGTTGTGGTGTCAAATACATTATTTACAGTAATGTTTTTTTTCGTAATTTATAGTAGCGTAACATTACATTGCATTACGAAGATGAAGACAGAACCATGATTAACAGCATCTTGAGAAAGTTGCAATCTTGAAAGTACAATGTTTACATTTTGTATTTTATTTTATCGATATCTTAAATTTTTATTTCGGACCTGTAATTGTTAGTTTTTAAAAAGTGTTTTCTATTTTATTAACATTTATTTTATATTTGTACATTTTCAATCAAACATTTGCCCTAAAGTTCTAAATAAAGTGAGAAATATGAATGTGAAGGAGTCGATTTTCGGGTATACTTTAAAATGTGAAAAAGAAATAGTCCTTCAACTTTATTTGGTCAATATATAAAAACTATTAACTGATTGTCTTTACAGAAATGGTAATATACCGTGATATGTACAATTGAAGTCAAAATTATTAGCCCTCCTGTGAATTTTATTTGATGTTTTTCAAATATTTCGCAAATTATGTTTAACAGCAAGAATTTTTTCACAGTATTTCTTATAAAAACTTTTCTTGTGGAGAGAATCTTAATTATTTTATTTCAGCTAGAATAAAAGCAATTTTTTTAAAACCATTTTAAGGCCTACATTATTTGCCCCCTTAAGCAATATTTTTTTTCGATTGTCTACAGAACACAACCACTGTTATACAATAACTGGCCTATTTAACCTAGTTAAGCCTTTAAATTGGACTTGGCTGAATACTAGTATCTTGACACTAATAATACTAAATATCTAGTAAAATGTTATGTACTGTCATCATGGCAAAGATAAAAGAAAATAATTATTAAAACTATTATGTTTAGAAACGTGTTGAAAAAAAAAACTTCTTTCCATTAAACATAAATTAGGGAAAAATATACGGGGATGGGGTTGGGGGGCTAATAATTCAGGAGGGCTAATAATTCTGACAACTGTATATCGTTCTCATGATATGAAATGACATATTGTGATATGAGATTTTTGTCATATCTCCTAGCCCTAGTTCGAGCTGTCTGAGAATGATGGATCTGCACCTGGGTTTGATATGAGCACTCATGAATAGAGAAGCAGATGAATGCACTCATGATTATGCATGATTTGAGGATCTGTTTGGCTTTGCCCTTTTATTATAAATATCAACTATGATTAAGATAATGATCAAATTCACAAATGGGATTATGTGCTTAATTGACAACCTTTCACTCTCTATCAATTTTTTTTATTCCTGACACCTAAATCTTAGCATGTTTAAATGGGGGCAGATGTAGAACAATGGCATTTTTTTTTCTATATATTTTGGTTATTAGGTAAAAATGTTTTAGTATTCGCTTATGAGTGTACAGTGCTTATTTATTCATTCTCCCAACACAATGTGTACACAATCTATTATTATTACTATTATTATTATTTAAATGTTTTAGTTATCTTTTATAGTGTTTATTTTGAACTTACTAAAAAGATTTTGAATTTATTATTGTAATAATAAATACTGATAATTTATTATTTATAAAAACAAATTAAGAAATATTTTAAATTATATAGTTGTTATAAAATGAGATTTTAGTCATTTCATCATTTACATTTTTTTATCCTTATCTTTTATATTATATTATATATTTTAAATTGATATTAATCAATTTATTAATTAATCATTAAATAGTATGATTTAATATTGTAGTATTATTTATACAACATACATTATTGTATTATTAAATATAATCAAATTATTAAGTATTATACTAAATGATAATACTAATAATAGAACTAATAATAATTACTGTTGATTATTATTATTATTATCATCATCATCACCATTATTATTTCTAAATATATATACATATATATATATACACTACTGGTCAAAAGTTTGGCGTCAGTTTTTCTTTTTCTTTTTTTTTTTAAAGAAAATTATTCTGTTCATCAAAAATTGTTAAATTGTTTAATATTTATAAAAAAAATTAAATAACTGCTTTATTATTGTATGTGGTTTCAAATGAAATTATTACTCCAGTCATTATTGCTTTTATTACTATTACCATAATAATAATAATAAAAAAATAAATAAATTAAAAAAAAAAATAATAATAATAATAATAATAATAATAATAATAATAATAATAATAATAATATTAGAGCGATTTCTGAAGGAGGAAGGTGCGGTGGCGCAGTGGGTAGCACTGTCGCCTCACAGCAAGAAGGTCGCTGGTTCGAGCCTCGGCTGGGTCAGTTGGCATTTCTGTGTGGAGTTTGCATGTTTGCGGGGGTTTCCTCCGTGTGCTCCGGTTTCCCCCACAAGGCCAAAGACATGCGCTATAGGTGAATTGGGTAGGCTAAATTGTCCGTAGTGTATGTGTGTGAATGAGTGTGTATGGTTGTTTCCCAGTGATGGGTTGCAGCTGGAAGGGCATCCGCAGCGTAAAACATATGCTGGATAAATTGGTGGTTCATTCCGCTGTGGCAACCCCAGATTAATGAAGGGACTAAGCCGAAAAGAAAATTAATGAATAAATGCAGCCTTGGTGAGCAGGATAAGCTTATTTTAAAACATTTTAAAAACCTGCTTACTCCAAACTTTTGACCGTTAGTGTATATATATCAATAATGTTTATAAAGTAACAGTGTTGTTGTATGAATAATTTTATTATTATTATTATTATTATTATTATTATTATTATTATTATTATTATTATTATTATTATTATATTTACTGTACACCATTTCCCAGCAGTGGCAACATCATGTTCTCATTAAATGAAGGCCTCTTTCTGATATCATACAATAATTAGCTTTTCAATTTTTGTATTTTTTTCAAACAGAATGATGGGTATGTCCTATAAAAGGATGTAACCATCGTTACTAAAGAAAAGACCATGTTGAAGGCATAAATTGAAATCCATTGATTATGCTCCCTTAAATTAGTCTAGTTGCCCACACACCGCCTTCTCTTTTGAGGACTTGACATTTGAAGTCTCAGAGCTGAAGAGAGAAGACGGCGCATCCATTAGTGACACTGCAGTTTATCCCTCTCTTTGCGCATGGGCTATGCGTGTGGCGAGATGAATAAAACCATTATCATAAGCTCCATTAAGTCTTTTGTACTGAGCGCATAACATGTTTTTGTTGTATATCCGTGACTCATGTTTGCATCTTTCAATATTGGCTCGATATGTTCGGTCCAGTTGTACTGTAATTGTTATCAATCATGGTTGTCATGCTAAAATAAGATATCCTTTTCTTTCCAAACTCTCAGTGGTGCGTGGGGATAAGTTTTTTATGTCATTTATTTTGCTGTCATTAGAAAACCACAGAAGAAAATACAGCTATTGAAAAATGATAATATGGAAATCCATGGAAAGCTTCTTTGCATTTGGATTTGGGCAGGATTATTTAGGTAAATGTAACTATTTCATTTAAGTAAAATGTTCATATTTGTTTTATTCCATAAAGGTCTGATAACAATTCTTCCAAATTAAAATATATATATTGTCGTTTAGATATTTTCTTTGTCAGAAAATGACAGCAGGTCAGAAATAAATGTTTTCAGTTGTTGTATTTAATAATGATGCTTATCTCACCAAATATCGATTTCTCAACTCTACACAAGATAAAATGTTGGTATTGTGTTGTTTATAAACATGTGAATAAAATAAAAACTTTTTTATTCTTTATATATGTCTCATTTATATATTTGGAAGACCAGTTGCAATCTTGTATTTCACCAGTGTGTATTCATATTTATATCGTTCGGAAGGAAAGGAAGGAAGGATGTTCGAAAGGAAGGAAGTTTATGGATGGATGAATGGATGGATGAATGGATGGATGGATGGATGGATGGATGGATGGATGGATGGATGGATGGACGAAATACAAGAGATTGTGGATGGATGGATGAAATACAGAGATCATGTATAGATGGATGGATGGATGGATGGATGGATGGATGGATAAATGGATGGACGGATGAAATACAAGAGATGATGGATGGATGAAATGCAGAGATCATGTATAGATGGATGGATAGATGGATGGATGAAATACAAGAGATGATGGATGGATGGATGGATGAAATACAGAGATCATGCATGCATGTATGGATGGATGGATGGATGGATGGATGGATGGATGAAATATAGGAGATTATGGATGGATGGATGGAATACAATAGATTATGGATGGATGAATGGATGGATGGACGAAATACAAGAGATTATGGATGGGTGGATGAAATACAGAGATCATGTATGGATGGATGAACGGATGAAACACAAGAGATGATGGATGGATGGATGAATGGATGGATGGATGGATGGATGGAATACAGAGATCATGTATAGATAGATGGATGGATGGATGGATGGATGGATGGATGGATGGATGGATAGATGAGCATGTTTTTGTTTTTGTTCTTGTCCTTTAAGATATTGTACTTGAAATGGAGACCAGAAAACTATTTTTAAAATGTTTCTCTTCTTTTTTGTTCAGCATGAAACTAATGAATTAAAATAAGGGGGGGGGGGGGGGGGGGGTCTTTGATGTGGATGCAATCTTAAGCACATTCAGTTCAAGCTCTCTGTCTGCAATTGAAACTTTAGGGAGAATTATTAATGAGTTCTTTTCACATCAGACTTCCTATTGTACAGCTTGTGCCTTCCAGGCTTTAGTGCCTGATATGCTTTAATACGCTCTCTTCTGCTACATTTTCTTTTTCTGTCTCCAAATGGGAAAAGGCATCTGTGAAAGGTAGGCAATTCAGACATCGTGAATATGATTAACCCATTCAGACTTTTCCTCTTAGGCAATAGCTTTGCGCTCCTGAAGATATGTGCTGTGAATAGATGAGAAAGATGTGATCTGAGCCACTCTGAAGGAACGTGCTGCTAAAAACTCTATTTCAACGCAATCTTCATTCATTCATTCATTTTCATTTCGGCTTAGTCCCTTTATTAATCTGGGGTCGCCACAGCGGAATGAACCACCAACTTATCCAGCATATGTTTTACACAGCGGATGCCCTTCCAGCTGCAACCCATCTCTGGGAAACATCCATACACACCCATGCACTACGGACAATTTAGCTTACCCAATTCACCTATACCGCATGTCTTTGGACTTGTGGGGGAAACCGGAGCACCCGGAGGAAACCCACGCCAACACAGGGAGAACATGCAAACTCCACACAGAAAGGCCAACTGACCCAGCCGAGGCTCGAACCAGTGATCAGCGACCTTCTTGCTGTGAGGCGAACGTGCTACCGACTGCGCCACTGTGAGGCCCATCAACGCAATCTTTTCTTGGGTTTTCTTCCCACCTGTTTGCTTTTGACTAAATAGGCTAAATAAATCTGTAAAATATATATTTGTTTACTTATATTTTAACATGAAACCTTCAGATAAACAACACTTTTGATATATACAACTATCGATATTTTTGGAGTTATCATTAATCTTCATTTTTAGAATTCCTATTCTTCCTTTTTAGTTCTTACAGAACTCTTATTCTTATTTCATATTTGGAACTCATGCAAGGTTCAATATTGAATTCTAAATAAGAGTTTTTTTTAAATAGTTTTTAAAAATGCAAACAGAATTCAGTCTATTTCCAATTTCACACTGCTCATATTTGATTAATTAGCGTGGGTGTTCATTAGCTGATATTTAGGTGGGTGTGATTTTGTCAAGTACGATGTTATCCTGAATTAACATCTATGTTGATCCTGGGACATCATTTTAGTTCAGCATTGTGAACAGTCCATGCCAAAAAAATCCATACCTAATTCCTAAACCTAAATTATTCCAAAAATTGGAATAATAGTTGGATAGCAATAACCAGCCAGATCTCATAAAGAAACATAACTTTTTTACATTTTGTCAGTTTACTGGCTAATTTATACAAATTCATATTCAGTCATAAGATAATTAATTACTTTTAGTAGGAGGCTTGGCACCAAACCCTGCCCCTAAATACAACCATCATTGAGGGATAAGCAAATCATAAATTGTATGAATGAGATCATACAAATTCATATGAATTAGCCACTAAATCAAAAAGTTACGAATTGCAGTGGGATAGCATTGCAATAACTGTAAGCCTAAACTTAAACTGTAAACTTATCCCTTAATTGTGATTGGCTGACAGGAATGTTGTTCCAGGATCAACAAAGATGTCCTACTTAGTGAAATGAAATCACACTAACATCATATTTAAGACTGAATTTTCTTAAATCCTGGGTTAATGTCCATGCATTTTTTTCTGTGTCACTGATTGGACAAATGCAGCACACAACTTGTTTACATAAAAGCTCTAACCAGTGTTAGGTGTATTGAGTTTAAAGTAGTTAGTATTAAAGTAATTTAATTACTTATCCACTGAAAATAAAAAACATAAAGTAAGGGATTACTGTTTATTCATTCATTCATTTTCCTTCGGCTTAGTCCCTTCATTCATCAGGGGTTGCTACAGCGTAATGAACCGCCAACTTATCCAGCATATGTTTTACACAGCGGATTCCCTTCCAGCTGCAACCCATTACTGGGAAACAATCATACACTCTCACATTCACACACATACACTTTGGCCAATTTAGTTTATTTAATTCCCTTATAGCACATGTCTTTGGACTGTGGGGGAAATTGGAGCACCCGGAGGAAACCCACGCAAACACAGGGAGAACATCCAAACTCCACACAGAAATGCCAGCTGACCCAGCCGGGACTCAAACCAGCGACCTTCTTGCTGTGAGGTGACAGTGCTAACCACTGAGCCACCGTGCTGTCCGGATTACTGTTGGGTTTATATATAAGGTACTGCAAATACTCAACAGATAATTCAGAGAAGCAGAGTAATTGTATTTTGTGTAACAAATGCATTTTGCAGAATAATTGTATTTTTTTTTAATTAAAGAAGCTTACAATCATCAAGGTGATTGAACATGCTCAAGAAATAATTAGAAATTAGTTTATAACAATATATGGTATGAATCCAGAGAAGCAGTGTAATTTATTATTCAAATTGCTTGTCAGACATCGTAATTGGAAAAGTAATTTAAAACTAAGTATTAATTAGTGATGAATTACATTTTTGTTAGTAACTTAATCAACACTCGTTCTAACATTGCATATGGTCATTGCTGACTGGTAAATACTGTAGTTTTTTTCCTTGAATGGACATTCCAGACTATTAATTAATTAATTAATTAATTAATTAATTTTCTTTTCAGTTTAGTCCTTTTATTAATCTGGGGTCGCCACAGCGGAATGAACCACCAACTTATCCAGCATATGTTTTACACAGCGGATGCCCTTCCAGCTGCAACCCATTACTGGGAAACACCCATACACACTCATTCACACACATACACTATGGACAATTTAGCTTACCCAATTCATCTATAGCACGTCTTTGGACTGTGGGGAAAATTAGAGCACTCGGAGGAAACCCACGCAAACACGGGGAGAACATGCAAACTCCACACATAAATGCCAACTGACCCAGCCGAGGCTCGAACCAGCGACCTTCTTGCTGGGAGGCAATAACGCTTCCCACTGCGCCACCGTGTCACCTCATTCCAAACTATAAGATAAAAAATGAAGAGGCAACTTTTTCACTTCTACACATTTTCCATAAGTCTTTGACAATTTCCCCTTAAACGACTGTTTATGTACAGTGGCCGGTGTTTCTGTGATTGTCTCCAAAACATGTGAGCAAGAGATGTGTGTCTGGCTGTCGGTTGCTAAGCATCTAGCTGTAACATTGTAATACAACATCATTCACACACTGGAGTGGGATTTCATAACCCCGGGAAAAAGCGGTTATAATTTTAAATCATAAGTGTGTAATGTTCCTTTACCCAGGGATATTTAGATTGACTATAATGTGAAAATGGCTTCAATGGTTCTTAATAGCTATATGAAAATGTTTTATACAGTGTTTGTATAAAATGTGGGTTTCCTCAGTTTTTAAAAAAAATTTAAAGAATGTTTAGGCTGGGATATGTTATAAACGCTAGTCATGGTAGCACTATAATACATTTTTGACAGGAATAAATACAAGGCTGTGAATAAACTGTTGTTTAACAACATTCCAATTGTACACTGTAAAAAGTGCAGGGTTCCACACAATTCCTACATGCTTCCCCAACACAAACCGATTAAGTTAACTCAACTGTTTTTACAAATTTGAGTGGATTGAACATGAAACAATTAAGTTGTCCAAAAAAAACTCAAGTGTTGTGTTGATTTAGCTCATTTTAAATAAGTAGTTTGAACAAACTTCAAAATTGACGTTTTTTGTGTGTACACCTGACAAAACAATATTTCAAAAAATATATGAAATAAATGAATATTGTAAATACACATTTTGAAAATCGCTAGCAGAAACCCTGATATTAATTCAAAACAAAATGTTTTAAATGCCTTTAGAACGTTTAGAAAGGTTTTTTAGAGGCTCTACACTGAGTTTGCCAGGAGCTCCAATTTGTGCCTCAAGTATATTTACATTTTACAGTGATAAAAAATGAAACTGTATACTAACCATTTACTCACCCTCAAGTGGTTCCAAACAGTTATGAAATTCCTTTTTGTCTGTTGAACACAAAAGATGACATTTTGAAGAATGATGGAAACCAGTTGTCACTGACATCCATAGTAGGAAAAAAAGTCACCAGGTTCCAGCATTCTTCAAAGTATTTAATTTTGTGTTCAACAAAAAACAGAAACTCAAACAAGATTGTAACAAGTGGAGGGTTAGTAAATAATGAGGTTAATCAGGGTTAATTTTTGTGTGAACAATTGCTTTAAAGTAGTTCCAAATATGACTTCATATCACTTATTAGAAATGTATTTTTTTGTTGTTGTTGCATAACATATAAGTACTTTGGTTTTGTGAAGCTGAAGTCCTAATCAAATAAAGGGAATGATCTATCTATCTATCTATCTATCTATCTATCTATCTATCTATCTATCTATCTATCTATCTATCTATC
>CAIGQW010055978.1:894028-907740 GCA_903798125.1 Danio choprae | reverse complement strand
TCAATCAATCAATCAATCAATCAATCAATCAATCAATCAATCAATCAGTCTGTCTGTCTGTCTGTCTGTCTGTCTGTCTGTCTGTCTATCTATCTATCTATCTATCTATCTATCTATCTATCTATCTATCCAATCAAATCCAGAAGCACACTGCTTTTACCGGCCTAAAAGAGAAACATTTACATAAACACTCACAAATTAGTGCTGCAAACTGCTGACTTATGAATATTAATGAATATCACCCCAGCATAATCTTTGCCATTTTTTAAATATGAGCGGTTGTAGGATCTTGACCTTGCTGCGTTGAGGTGACGGATTTGTCAAGATTGTGATTTTGTCAGGCATTGCTTCTGGCTTTATTTCCTGAAAAACAGGACACCATCTGGAGGCTTGGTATTTAAGTCATAGCAGCAAGCTGTTAGTGCATGTTGTTTTGGTAGCTTCTAAGACATTATTGTCTTCATTCAGCTTGTGGTAAAGCCAGTACATGTCAGTTCATTCTGCTTACATCAATGCATGATACCAAATCAAATCTCAAACATTAAAGGGATAGTTCACCCCAAAATGAAAATCTACTCACTATTTACTCACTATTAATAGCTACACTTTATTCTGTTGATCACAAAAGAAGATATTTGGAATAAAGCTGAAAACCTGTAACCACTGACATCCATAGTAAGAAAAACAGATACTATGGAAGTCAATGGTTACAGGTTTTTATCATTCTTCAAAATATCTTCCTTTTTGCTCAACAGAAGAAAATAAAAAAAACGTTAAAAAGTTTGGAACAAGTAAAGGGTGAGTATATGATAACAGAATTTTCATTTTTGGGTGAACTATCCCTTTAAACGACAACTTTAACTGGCTTACTGTTAATATGCTTATGTTTATCATGTGCTTAGAGGCATAATATCTAAAAGTTATTTCCCCACTGAGATTCCTCTTACAAAAAGAACATCAAACCTCAGGAGTAAATTTGCAATTAGCACACATTTTGATAATGAAATCCTGTTCGACTGATTACAATATCAGTTCAATCAAAAAGATTCTTCACTGTTCTGTGGCTTCAAATGGCAGGGGTTGTGCGGAAATGAAATTACATAACAGAGGAGAATCAAATTCAAGCACTTGACAATATCCTCCCTGATGCCTCTAATGGTTCCCTACTGCTGTAACATTGTACATTTTATCCAAAATTCATGAGCGATGAAAAAAATATCATTTTTAGCTAAGCTATGGATCTCTCAGGCGACATGCCGATTACTCTGGAGCATGTTAAAAGAACAGATAAAACAAACAAACAAATTAGTGTTTTTGTGATGAAATATATCTGCAACCCTTTACTACTTTGAAGATTACTTTTGAACAAATTTGTTTTTGAGTTCCATAAGACAGCATTAAATGAGACTAAAATTGCATGTACACTTTCTGTAAAAAACAAACAGTAAAAAAACAGCAGCTGTGATTGGCAGAACTTTACTGTTAAAAATACAGTAAAAAGCATCAAATAATTTTACACATTTAACGGTAAACTACTGTATTTCATTACTTTATAGTATTATGCACCAGGCTATTGAAGTACAAACATCTACACATCTTACCTTTTGTTACGCAGACAAAAACACAACCATACGCAGCTGATGAAGAGTAAGTAATAGCCTATCATGAACCAAAGCTCACCACAAACTACTTTTCCCAGTAGCGTAGAAACATAATAATATGTACAGAAGGAGCTCTGTGTCATTCACACAACTACTGAACACCATCACGGTAACACCTAAAAGTAAAATAATTCAATAAACATTATTCATCAACATTAGTTGTAATATAAAACTCTAATGTACAACACCGATGAGAAAAAGAACCACAGTAATGTCAACAAAAGGGCATAAAGAGTGAAGTGTCATGCAGGGAATTGTGGGGAAAGTCAATTTACGGTTATTAACCATATACCACAAAATTGGGATAATTTTTTACAGTATAACTAAAGAAACTACTGTACTAAGAAAGTTGTACAGTGATTTTCAGAGCAACCAGACGCTTTAATCTGTAGTCAGGGTGTTTTGCTAAATGTCCCATAGGTCAGCGTTTTAGCTGGCCAGCAGAAAGTTAAACTGAGAGAGCATCTGTTGTTACAGATGGCTCTATAAATATGTCTTGATGAAAAAGAGATCGGATCATTAACTTGCATAGCCCATTCCAGATCTTCTCAGACAAAAAACAAAGCACTCAAGGTACTGTTCAAAACAGCATGCTCTTCAAGGGAAAGTACAGAGCCTCCTTTTGTAATATTCATAAGTGCAACTGTACCTGTATGTATGATTATGTCGGGTTTTTCAGAGACCAGATGCTGAGGTTGGCCACTTCAGTCAACAGATTGAAGTCTGATCTAGTCTGACAGGTCCAAGAGCCAGATGCACCCTTAAACCATCTGATCATAAGCCAAACCATCATCCTTGTCATAAATGAGCTGACCATATGCCATTCAGACAGAAAGATGACTGGATATCGGCTAAATAAAATCCTCTGATTTTTTATGTATAACATTTTATTAGTTGACTACTTTAAACAAGCGAGTGAACCTGTTGCCTAAAAATTATATGTGTTCACAATTATAAAATAATTAAGTCAACTTAATAGTTTCAAGATACAAAAGTTTACTTAATTTTTTAAGTAAAGTCTTGTCGTTTTTAAGGCAATGTGTTTTTTACAATTGCTTTTTACACAGTAGTTTGTCTCTGCCATGACTGACATTACATAATATTTTACTACTTATTGAGCGTACACATATTCAGCTTCATTACAGTGCAATTTAAAGGCTTAACAATTTATGGGTTAAAATGCCCCCTAAATGTCACCCTATATTTGGAGCTAACATTTATGAATTAAATTTATAGGTGATATATGCATATTACACATAGTTTGTCAAGATAAGTTCAGGTTTAGGGCCTCACAGTGGCGCAGTGGGTAGCACGTTCGCCTCACAGCAAGAAGGTCGCTGGTCGCTGGTTCGAGCCTCGCGTGGGTCAGTCGGCGTTTCTGTGTGGAGTTTGCATGTTCTCCCTGTGTTGGCGTGGGTTTCCTCCAGGTGCTCTGGTTTTTGGTGCTCCGGTTTCCCCCACAAGTCCAAAGACATGCGGTATAGGTGAATTGGGTAAGCTAAATTGGCCGTAGTGTATGAGTGTGAATGGGTGTGTATGGATGTTTCCCAGAGATGGGTTGCAGCTGGAAGGGCATCCACTGCGTAAAACATATGCTGGATAAGTTGGCGGTTCATTCCGCTGTGACGACCCCAGATTAATAAAGGGACTAAGCCGAAATGAAAATGAATGAAAATGAAAAGTTCAGGTTTAGAAGATTTTTATTATTATTATTAATGTACTGAAAAACATACTGGATATGGGATGACAACCGTTAACAGGTTAGGTTAACTAGGCAAGTTAGATTAATTAGGCAAGTTATTGGACAACAGTGATTTGTTCTGTAGCCAATCAAAAAATACTAATTTCTTAAGGGGGCTAATAATATTGACCTTAACAGTTTTTACCTTTTAATTTTTTTATTCAACCAAACAAAAAGATAATTTCTCCAAAAGAAATATATAATTGTGAAAAAACTGTCTGCTCAGTTGAACATATAATCAAATTAGCATAAAAAAATAAAATTAAGTTAAACAGAACAGACAATAATTAGTTAAACAAACCAGTTATTGACAAAGAATTATAATAAATGCAAATCCAAGAGTAATGTTTAATGCAGTTCTTTAACCTGGGAGCAAATTCGTAATTGCAGCTGTATTTATCAGCGATTTAAATTTAAATGTCAAGTGAGTTTAAGTGGTTTTATCTGGATCAGCAGCACTCTGATTGATTATGCTTTCTTTAAAATCCAGGCCTCATTAAAGCTGTGACATAATTCTGGAGTGCAGACTGAACATGAAGCTTCGAATAATTAAGTATACATTCTGGGTTTCATTCACTTTTCCAGTAATATTTTCAGTTGAATGTAGCTTCTTTCAGGTGTGGATAAACAGACTATGTGATGCTCAAATATTACATATTGGACTACGAAACCACCGGTTCAGCCAGTGCATGATAAGACAACGAGTTTGCTTAATTATCATTAATATGAAGGACAGAACAAGGCACGAATTCCATTAGCATCTAATCAGTGTTTCTGCCTCTTGTCATCAGCAGAACAGATAAACTCATGCCAGTGGGAGTCTAGAGCGAAATATTGTTCTACTTAAACCGGGAATGTTAATTTAAATATAAATCCGAAAATAATATGTTCAACTGTTCAACTGCTAGTTAATGCAATTACCTGATCAGCCAATCTCAGAGCAGCAACCCAATGCATTTAGGCATGTAGATGAAGAATCAGAATCAGACTCGGAAAGAAAGACTGTGAATGTGGCATAGTTGTTGATACCATGATGGTCAGAGTATGTTATTCTGAAACTGTTGTTCTATTGGGATGTTCACGCACAACCTTTTCTAGTGTTTTAAGAGAAGGGTCTGGAAAAGAGAAAGGCTGACCATAATTGGATAATTGGACTGGGAAAAAGTTGTCTGATCTGATCAGTTCAATTTCTGTTGCAACATTTAGATGGTATAGAGGCAAAGTGTCACATGAACAACATGAAAGTATAAATCCATTCTGCTTTATGGTTCAGGCTGATGGTAGTATAATGATGTGTGGATATTTTCTTGCCCCATTTTAGGCCTTTGAATTTGGCATCACTAATGTGAAGTTGCAAAATCAGCAGCAATTTTGTGATGATGTCAATATACACAACAGTCAAATGTGATAAATATGGGTTCCTTGGCTAGTAAACATAGACTGACCACTTTATGTGCTACATAGCACCTAAATGTTTAAGGATGGCAATATGTAGCAATCAGTGGTTCTATATAGTGTTGAAAGTGTTGGTTCCCAAAGGATTACGAGTCCAAAAAATCACTTAGCAGTGCTAACAAGCACCTCAATATCAAAAAGAACCACAGAAGAACAGTTTTTTTTTTGTATGTATAAATGCTTCCAGCACAATGTTGAATATTTGCCATTAGGAATAAAGGCAGTTCTGAAGGCATAAGTGCCAGCAGGGTACTAGCAAGATGTACAGTATGTAAAGTGGCCAGTGAGTGTATTAAGCCCTCATTTTCCCGTCTCTTTATTGAATGATTAAGGCTTCCAAACCATGGAGTGATTAGGCTTCATTATGTTTCTCCAAGAACTACATCCACTTTGTTTTGTTGTGTTTTAAAAATTACATTTTCTTGTAAAACTTGCATCAAATACAAAACATTAAATTTTTAGGGGGAGTGAACGATTAAATTACGGGTGACTGGTGCTTTAGATTGATGAGACTAGCCAGCGGGGGCTAACTAGCCTTCTGCCCATATATTGGAACAGATCTTCTGGCAGCCATCAACACTTTGAGACTGAGAAATCTGTCTATCACCTCACATTTTCATCTAGATCTGACCAATCAGTCCCTCACACCAGGGGTGAGCTTCTGCTGTAGAAATACACTGATTCTGCCTTGTTTTTCAGAGGATTTCTATACAAAGCTCTAATAAACATGACCTTTTCCCACACAATTCAGAGTTTATATCTCAAAATGAGAACATCTTGCTCATAAATGTAAGAAATAAACTTACTTTAGGACTTTAAAAATGAACTTTAGGACTACATCTTATACTTGAAATTCTGATCATTCTATCATTCTCTCCCAATAGCAAGGTTATAGGCTTTCTCTATAGGCTGTTCAGTTGATTTCTCACAATTCCAATTTTTTTTCTTAGAATCAAGGTATATACTCACAACTGAAGTAGCCGGTTTTGTTGCTTGTATCTATCTATGAAGGTCAATCACTTTAGTGCAGCTACATTTTCAAGCAGTGCCTAAAAAACAGAAAGGTCAGAAAAAAATAGGGTGAAGAAAAAATTGCATGAGATGATCACAGCATCAAAACATCAGAGCATGTGCTCTCTAGCTTTGAGCGTAACATAGCAACAGTATCTCATTCTGTTGTTATATATCTTCTATCAAAATGCATTCTCCAAAGCATTCCTAGCCCTGACATATTTCTCCATTGAGTGAGAAATGCACACAAAAATCAACACGTGATTCTTTTAGTTTTCCGCTTTCACATGTGTTTGCAGTACAACCGTGACTCATCTTTTAGTCATACTATTACAATTGCACTATAGTCATACAATTGCACATCTCCTATTAAAGATTACCGAAGTGTTTCTATAAATGCACAATAACGTTGTTCTAATGCATCGAATTAGGGAACAAAACTGTTTCTGTCTGCCTGGCAACTTGCTCAACAGATATGTGGTGGCTATCAAGTATGGTTGGTTAAATCTTGTTATGTAATTTAATTATTCCAATAATTAAAATTACATTTCAGATCATCTGTTTGTATTTAATTGCATTTCGTCTTCACACTGGAGATACAGTCGCCTGCTAGACTCCCCTAGTTAGGGTTGATGCTTTTTCCCAGTCCAACTCTTGACGGTTTATACCAATGATTAACACAGATTAAACCCCATAAATGATTTTTTTGAGTAGCACAGATGTATTTGTTCTCAATTTTAGATGCACCTCGGGACCCATCGATAAAGGGGGGATTCAGAAAATCGGCTTTTAATATTTGATGAGTGGGCACTAAGAGCAATCACACAGCCTCTGAAGTCACCATGGCTGAAGTCTAATGGAACACATTATGATGTTTGATAGAATGAGGCTGATGTATATTTTGTTGCCTCTGCTAAAATGATCCAAGAGGTCCTAATGGATTCTTCCAGTAAAATATAGTTGTCATGGGAACAGATGACTCGCTACATCCTCAGCACGGGGTCTAGAGTTCGGCAGATAGGATTGGTTGTATGTGAGTTATTGAGGTTGTTTGGGCAATTATGGTGCTTTTTTCTGGGCCACAAAAGGTGATCAAATTGAAAAACTAATATTACACCCATGATGAACATACCTATGATAACACACAAAAAGACAACTTTGTTTTAGAACTGTTACAGTAAATAAATAAAAATAAAGACATTATAGGCTGACTGACTGTATAGACTAAATCTGAGGTTCTGTCACCACAAATACAAGCATTTAAACGCAGCTTTTGCTATGCAATTTGGCCATTCGTCTACAGTGCAGTATCAAGACACTGAAACCAAACCTTTATTAAAAATGGAGCTTTTCAAAAACTCTGGTTACAGACTTATTCTTCAGGTTGTCTCTTGTTTGACGTCAAATGTTTGTTTTAACCCATGAAATATGCTTTCTTTCTTTTTTTAAGTATCTTTTAATACTGAAATTGTGTGTTGTTGTCAAATTTTGATCTCTGGTTTGTTGGGTTGATGTTGTTGCAGATCTTAAGACACTTAAGTGGTTAAGATCTTAAGTGGTTCCAAACAGGTTTTTTTTTTTTTCAGTTGAAAATGTGTAGGAAAATGGTAGCCATTGACATGGATAAATTACTATAGAAGACAATGGCTGCCTCTTTCAAACATTCTTCAAAATATCTTCTTTTCAGTTTCAGTTCCGTTTCCTTTATTTTGTCATTCAACACATCACAGTAGATGTACTGCCGAACGAAAATTCATTACATCGACACCCAGCAAGAACATAAAAAACATCAGAAAACACTATACAAACCTAATATAATAAGCTTTTGTAATTACATAAATATGTACAAATATAGTTATGTATATAAAATATTAACCAATCTAAAATCACAAAAAGGAATAAATAAATACTTAAATACATTTATTGCACAATTTGCTATAATAGTTATGACATTGACCTATGTGCTTATTTAACTGTTTATGCTCTTTTTATTACAAACGGGCAATCAGGAATATTTTTATTTATGTGATCCTGTTTTTGTGTTGTTCAGCAAAAGAAAGAAACAAACATGTTTGAAACAAATGAAGAGGTGAGTAAATGATGATCAATCAGTGATTGGTTGGAGATAGACAGAAAAACATGTACAGGATTATGGGGAAATCCTCTGGTGGTGTCTTCTGGCTGTCACTTTGCATTTTGCACCTTAATCAGTTTCTGTATTCATTTGCATTTTTACATCCAGAAGCTCCCAGTAGTACCCATGGGCTCTCCACATACGACAGCGTTGTAATATAACTCTCAATCTGAGCATCAAAATGACCGAGGAGCTTCTCTTACCTGCAGGCCATCCAATTATCTGCTCCAGCCTGGAAGAAATAACTTTGTGCTTTCGGAGAATGCTGCCACAAAGCCGACATGGTTACCCACCGCGTTATGCGATCCTCTCAATGCCACTTTCCCTTTACCACTGGAAATGCTGTCAAAAACAGAGCATCCATTAACAGCCTTTAATTCTATTCGCTTCTAATGAGTGGGCACCATGGTAAACTGGGTAATGAAACTTGAGTGAAGATTCAGCGCTAAAAGGGATCATTTCACACAGAGTTACTCATCTTGTTTCGAATGTAGCGCATTGAGGAGAGCAGGGGCCAGAGTGCTTATTAAACCCAAAATATAGTGACAGGGGCATCATTAGTTGGGCTAGAAGTGCGTCAGTAGGAAATGCCCATGAATAAGGGCACACTGGGCACACTTTGACACACTGACGAAACCCATTTCAGCTGAGGGAAAAAATGGCTCTCACTCAAACCCTATTAGTCTTGGTTTATGTGAGTCAGAGGACACAACAGTAATTTATTTTGATTACAAGATAGTAGCACGGGTCTATAATTAAGGATTTAAAAATATAGCACGGGTAAGGATAACGTGAGCGATTGCGACAATGGATTGCATCATTCATTTGTGTTGTTTTATTTAGTTTAGTCAAGCCTGAAATTATCCATACACCTGGGGTGTGAATAATTTGTATGAATAATTTCAGGCTTTACTGTATATGTTGACAGTATAAATGTGTCTACAGTTTAAGTCCGTTTATTTAACAGCACTCGTTCTGGAAGTTTGTCCCGATTTATTTTTCTTACCGGGGATTTGTTAAAGTGTTATAAGCCATGTAGCAAATCATCCAACTATTCTTCAGATAAATGTTTGTAGGACATTGAAAATAATTAGTGAATTAAATACATTTATTTAGTAATGTTAAAAATAAGATTCATTTAAATATGTTTTTAAATATTAAATATAAAAGATTAAAAACACCTGAACCAATGTACAATTAACTAACAACCGAATAATAGTATTTTTTTGTTTAAAAAAAACAACAACAACAAATTCCCTATAGAGAAAATGAATGAAGTTGTTACTTCCAGAACCTGAGCTCTATAAAATCTAAGCAGTGGTCTATATCTTAGTGAATTTTAAAGCATGATGCGGATCTGTCTGTGGTGCTGTGCTTAATGCTTTTGGCTGTACTGTTAATTAGCAGTTCTGCATCTTATTATTTCTTCTCTTTGAGTGTTTGTTTCATTCCGCTGTGGCGACCCCAGATTAATAAAGAGACTAAGCCGAAAAGAAAATGAATGAATGAATAAAATGCTATATTGAATAATATATGATATATTGAATAATAATATGATAGATTGAATAATATGATATATGTGTTTACTATGCTTTTTTTATTGTATGCTCTTTTTTATGTAAACTTTATAAATGCTTTGGCAATACATTTGTAATATTTTGTCATGCCAATAAAGCAATTAATAGAGAGAGAGAGAGAGAGAGAGAGAGAGAGAGAGAGAGCACGTGTTGTTTTCTGCCAGTTCCACAAGCACAATCACACCTGTTTGAACAGAGCTGTGCTCTTTAAAAACATGCAAGCATACTACAAAAATAGAAAATCACTTACACAATTTATTCAAATCAATATTACATTTATTGTTTGAATTAAACCACTTTTTTGCATTTTTTCTACAATATTTTATGCATAACCATAATTAAAAAAATGTTTTCGATCCATTTAAAAAGCAGCTGCTACATCTGAAATATATTAGGATTCTCTTCATAAATTGATTTTAAAACTGTCAAATGTAAATTTCATCTGTTATTCATTTATTTATTTTTGTTCTGTATAATAAACTGATTAATCAAGTAAAAAATGAATTCTGGCATTTCATAAAACAGTACAAAAGCGTAGAATTTTAACAAATTTACATTTCCTTGGTAATTTTTTTTTTTTTACCATAATTAATAACACACAGAATACACACAAAATGTCTGTAACTCTGTAAAAAGATGAAAGAATTCATTTACACATAAATTCAGGGCCATGGTAGAAGAATGCGTTATATTAATTTCTCTTCCAATTACAAAATAAGAGGAATCCTACATGGTCTGTGTTGTTGGAGTTCTTGCTTCAGGTTAGCAGAACTAGAAAGAAAACATTTATGTTACTTGCATGGTATGCAAGATCATTAGTTTAGAAATATCAAGCAAATAAAAGCATATTTTCTGACCTTCCAGCGATTGCCGCATTCATTGCACAACACAAAGGTGGTCATTGGTTCATCAGCGCTCCGGGTTTGCACCTGTGCACAAAACATTCATCATCAGCAGCAGCAATGAAAGTCGTTTAACTTCATTTCATTTTCCTTTGATAAGATCCAGCCTTGATATTCTTACAAATATATAAAACTACACAAGCAAAGGATAATATTAATGGTTCAAGAGGTTTCTTTGAAAGCTCTCCCTTTCTCCAAGATGAAGGCCTTTTGAAAAGTGCATTACTCCGGCTGGTTTCCAATGCACTATAAATATCTCCTGTAATAGAGAATGCTGATATACCTGGTTGTAGGTGCAGTTTTTCTTCCTGCACTTTCCGCACTGCAGCAGGTCAGTGGTGGTTCCTCCAGTCTTTGCCATCTGATGTTCTCTGATGGCCTCCTGGGTCAAAACATTCCTCAACTGCTTCAGTTCATCACTGGCCATCTCCTACAACACAGCGGTCATATACAGTACACAGAGCAGATTATTATCACAATCATCGTTCTGTTTATCTGCACTTATTTTCTAATATATATATAGGCTAATCTTTGCAACATTGCACAGTAAATAAAACATCTAAATGATTTTTTGCCTGATTGAGCATACAATAAGTAGATCAAGATTTGGGGCAAAATAGGGTAGGAAGAATTACAACTTAATTCAAGATATATGCGTAATTATCTATTAAGTAACAAATTATTAATAAAATCAATGTCACCATTTTTTAAAATAAGATATACAAATATACAAAGGGATAATTCACCCAAAAATGAAAATTCTGTCATCATTTACTCACCCTTCACGTGTTTTAAATTGGTTTGAGTTTCTTTCTTCTGTTGAACACAAAAGAAGATATTTTGACGAAAGCTGAAATCCTGTAACCATTGACTTCTATAGTATCTGCTTTTCCTCTTATGGAAGTCAATGTTTACAGGATTTCAGCTTTCTTCAAAATATCTTCTTTTGCATTCAAAAGAAGAAAGAAACTCATAAAGGTTCCATAAACAATTTGAGGATGAGTGAACAGTGAGTACATTTTCATTTACGGGTGAACTATCCCTTTAAATGCAATTTGAAAAATTATATATTTAAAAAAAATAAATGAATAGTTATGGTGCTACGTGCAGGAAAATTATACTGTATTGATGAAAGTCCCTCAAATGACAGTAAAGACTCGATTTCAAATTAAGTCAGTTCTTCTGAAATTTCTATTCATTAAAGAGTATTGGAGAAGAATATGATGGTTTAAACAAAAATATTAATCAACACAAATGTAAATGTACGGTAGCTAACAATGAGATACTTTTCTAGAGCGGCAAATCAGCATGTTAGTATAATTTCTGAATGATCATGTGACACTTTAGACTGGAATAATGAGTATTGCATTGTCATCTAATGGATAATTTACATTACAAAATGTTTTAAAATAGGAAAGTTATTTTAAATTGTGATAATAAATCACAATATTACCTTTTTTATCAGTATTTGTTAATAAAATAAAATAAGCCTTGGTGAGAATAAGAGACTTATTTAAAACTATTTTCACAATAATTTGACTGGTAGTGTATATTGTGAAATGGCTTACATTATTATATAAAATACATTCATATTTTATAAAAATAAAAAAGATTAGTAACTTGAAAAAAACACAAAGAACTTATTTATACTTAACTTTAAAAGACAAATAGTAGGTATTACAGATTTTTTTTTATGGAATCAGAAGTCCTTTTCCCGGACAACAGATTTTTAACCTGAAATGTTTTATTTAAATATTTTAAATGATTATTATTTGTATTATTTCAAAGATCCAAAACGTGCACTCAACCTCAGCAGTCATGGTGGCGATGCGGCTCAACTCGATTGCTCCTGCCAAGACGTTTTTGCGCAGATTGGGATTTTTGGGATCCTTTAGGTTACTGATGCGGCTGCGGACTCTGTTTTTGTATTTCATGTCTGTGGCTTTTATCTCCTGGTATATATGTGAGCCACGGGGACAGTTAAGGAGATCAACTTACAAACATTAAACAGCATTTACAAAAAATATGTGACAAGTTTCCTAAGGATATAATCCTCAATTTCTGCACCCATAGCTTCGCAGTTCGTCCCATAGTCTTTGTAGTCATCTAAGAGGAAAGAAAAACATTTTGTGAATATCACTTCCACAATAATGAGCGTCAGAATGATATATGTCAGTAGGTCTGTGTTATTGTTTGCTTTGTTTACCATCTGTACGTAGCGCAGCAGTCAGCATTTCGATGCATTTGTCCCTGATGGAGTCTCCCGTTTGCAGGCGTGGAGATAAAGGTCCCGCACTGGAGCTGAAGGATGGAGACAGGGGGCTAGTGGGTGTTGTGGGCGTCTTGGGGGTCTCTGGTTTACTCTTGCTGTTTGGGAAAAACAGGAAGCAGAAATGTTTAGTTCTTTAATAAGCACATAACAGTTTCACTTTCTGTTAGACCAAAATAGGAAAGGAGAAGCCCATTTAATTTAAAGCTTAAGTTTTGCTCAAAATTTTGCAGATATTTTTGACTTGATTTAGTAGAGTTGGTAAGTCTACTAGGTAGTAAGTTAGCTGTAAAAAGACAGAGACAGTATGATTTTGGTGAGATGATACATTTTTTGGGGCACACTTTACTTTAAAGTCTGTGTGAAATCAAAATGTACAATGTTTATTTTGCTAGCGCACATTGTTATTCGTTAAGTGAACAATTAATCAGTGCAAGTTAATCCACCTGAAAAAAAAGTAAATCAAAGTCTAACCATTTGCTTACAAGTTCGGAGTGACGGTCTTTCTCTGTTGATGTCAGTTTGACGTCTTCAGCCACAATATTCTTAACCACGCCCCTTTTACCACCAATATTCTTAACCATGCCCATTTCAGTTGGAAGTACATCAACATACTGAAATAAAAGTCTTCACAACTTTGGGTTTATGCTGACTTTAAGGTACAATCCTCGCTATTAACATTAACTATGACATTTTCCTCAGTAAACTCCTAGTTTGCTAATTATTAATAGTTATTAGGTAGTAGTTGGGTTTAGGTTGGATCAGGGATTTAAAATAAGATCATGCCGAATTTGCACTTCATAAGTACTTATAAACATCCAATATTTTAATAATCGGCAGGTTATAAGCCACTAGTTAAAAGTGAGCATTGTTACCTAAATTAAAGTTTTACCTTTTTTAGCTTCACACAATGGCTCTATCCAGTAAAACATCAAATATGTTTGACATTATATATATAATAC
>CAIGQW010055978.1:878683-893928 GCA_903798125.1 Danio choprae | reverse complement strand
TATATATATATATATATATATACAATGATACACATAAATGTTTAGACAGCACAATGTAAATGTTTTAAATTCAAAAGAATAAAGTATTAATGTGCATAAATTGAATATCCCAACTGGGACTACATGCAGGAATAATTCATTTGAATAACAATTAACTCATCTCAATAATAATAATACATCCAAGTCTATCCAGAAGGATGAGAGTGAAAACATAATGCTTCTATTGGCAGAGTTTCTTGAAGAATAATAAAGCCATAAGGCATGCTAGTCACTACTAAATGAGGCTACAGTAAATACAGTTCTTGCCTTTCACAGGATTTCTTGGCCTGTGGTGAGCTGCCAGACCTTGAGTTAGTAGAATCTCTCCTGGAGAAGGAAGAAAGGAGAGCTTATAGTAAATAGTAAGATCAGTAAGTTTAAATTTCTATTACACTGAACTGCATTATGACAAGTTACCTCTCCAGTTTTGGCTCACTTGATTGTCGTTTCAAAAGGTGATTGCTTGACTTGGAGTCAGATGAGTCCTTACTGCAGCAAAGAGGAAAACACATAATGGATTGTCAAGAAACATTTTATCTGTATTCTGTGCTCAAAATCCCTCATGATTTCAGCAGATTTGTTGATGAGTAATAATTGAGCTGACCTGTCTCTCCGTCCATCCAGGCTCGGCTTCCTAGGAGGAAGCTTTTTGGAATCTGCAGAGTCCTTTCTAAAAATAAAAGCAGAATAGGGAATTAAGAGTGGCGATTTGTTTTGATGAGCCTTACCAATCTCCACCATCCTCAAACACCCATGACCAAACTAGAACACTGCATGCACTTCTGCTGCCCTCTGCCTTCATTTTGTTGCAAAACATCCATTCAAACCTCTCAATCTTGATCTTCATTGACGGCCTTTTGAGTGGTTTATTGTCTCTTGTGTCTTTTCTGGAAAAGAAGCATCATCTCAGTGCTATGGGATGGCGACCAATCACTAAAAGCCATGTACAGACTTCATTTAAAAGATTATAATTCATTTACTCACCTTCATGATGTTCCAAACCAGTATGCCTTTTCCAATATAGCACACAAGTCACATGACCTATGTTATACTTTAAAGGTGTTTCTGAAGAATTAAAGCAAGCTTTTAAAGGTGCCATATAATGAAATTATAAATATTTAGATATAGCTAATATAATAAGAGTTCAATACACGACAATGGCATAGCATGAGCCTCAAACATTTCTTTACTCGTTCTCATGTAAATCCTGTAAGTGTAAAATCCTGGTAAAAAACAGGCCAATTGAAACAAAAGGCAGACTGTTATGTTGCACACAGGATCATCTGATTGGCCACAACGGTTCCTAGTGAGATTAACAATGATACAATGAACAATTTTTTTTCTCCTTATATTTAGGTTTATCTAAGCTTATATTAAACTGACTATGTATGTAAGACTCTAATTTTTGAAAACGAGAGGCAGAGAGACTAAAACCAGTCGTGTCATGCAATGTTGATTTCTATTTGTTGGTAAGCGATGCATATGGTAAATGTGCAGTAAAATGGTGTGGTAAATGGCGACGCCAGAGTGCATATACAGTCCACTCATAGAAAATATGTTTAGCAGTTTAAAAGACAAGGAGCTGCGCTAAACATCCTGTGTCCGATGGGTTTTAGGGAAGCATTTAGGGAAGCCTGCAATCTCTTCATAGCTTTTTGTCAGAATGCAAATTGCGAGAAAGATGTATTATACATTTATTCAGGACCATCACAAAGAGGTCTGTTTAAATGTGTCTTTTTGTAGTTTAACATGGATATTGTGGAATTTGCAGTACAGGAATGTAATGAGGCAACAGAAACATATCAGATATCAGAGACCAATTTAACTTACTAAATCAATATACTGTATGGCATCTTTAAGATTTTCCTTTAAGTTACACACAAGTCATACAGGTTTGGAACAACATAAGGATTAGTAAAGGTTATTACCATTGGGTGATCTATTCCTCAAAATTCATAACACCAATGGTTTAGGATGAAACACTGCAACTTCATGTTCAGTTTCACTCCGAGGGTTAGAAGTCACTCAACAAATCATGCTTCACACCTGTCTTTATCATTGTGTACAGATGTCTGCCGCTTCGGGTCTGACGTGTCTTTTCTAAAGTGAAACAGCTTTGGTTATTCTTCTGATGTTGAGGTTATTACATATAAACAGAAGCAGCTTTTTAACATGGCTATGCTTTTCAGTTCCCCTGACAATTGATTTTCAGTTAGATGAAAGCAGGAAACACACAGGTTTTGTTTTAGTTTTAGCCACTAAATGCAAGTTTTAGCTACTAAATGCAGCCTGGATGAGTCAATGTTAGTCAATGATGACAACAATGCAAGTCAGAGCCAGATTGTGTATGATGGTCAGTCGGTGTCGACAGATTTCAGAGGAAATTATGTAATGTATGATTGCCAGACAATTAATCCATCCAGTCAAAGGATATCAGACATGTTTGACAGTTTTAGAACACATGGTTTTCTTTTAATATGCAGTTCTCAAAAATAAGATTTCTGTGAAAAAAGGTAATTATAATTCAAAAGTGAACTATATGCTTTTTAAATTCATAAAGCTAGTGCACTGCTCAACTACAAGTAAATTTTTACTCAACAATAGTTTTATCCAAGAGTAAGAAATCATCATGCTTCACACCTTTCTTTCTCATTGTGTTCAGATGTTCGTCGCTTTGGGTCTGCTGTGTCTTTTCTATTGCAAAACAGCTTTAGTTACTCTTCAGACAATGAGGTAATTATGTATAAACACGCAGCTTTTAATATCAACCAGCTTTGACCATTTGATTTTTAGTTGTAGTGAAACTAGTGGAATACACCGCACAACATTTGTGCAGACTTTGTTCTCTATTTGAAGCCTGGTTGAGTCCATGCTAGATCCAAAATTGAGAGCCAGTTCATATATTTTAGACAAAGCTGACAAATTATGATGGGCACAGATTTCTGTTGTGTAGCTTCAGAGAGTAGCTGGGTTTCCATCACCCTGTGTTAATGCGCATTTTGCAAGTATCAAATGAGAAGTGAGTGATAGAAATGCCAAATTCCGAACAAAATAATGCTATGCTTGCTGGAGGTGGTTTCGAAAAAGAGTTGATGTGAATAAACGCTGATGTAGCAAACATCACACCCACATAACTCTAATTTTCCCTCATTTTCACTCAACAAAGATCATGTCCAAGGGTTAATAATCATCATGCTTCACACCTTTCTCTCTCATTGTGTTCAGATGTTCGTCGCTTCGAGTCTGATGTGTCTTTTCTATAATAAAACAGCTTTAGTTATTCTTCAAACGAGAGACAATTATTCATAAAAACACACAGACAGCTTTTAGTACAAACATGCTTTTCAGTTCTCCTGTTTTTTTTAGATATTCAATTTGACAAAACTTAGAGATGGAATACACTACACAACATTTGTACCAATATTTTCCTCATTTTACAGCCTGGTTGAGTCGATGTTAGATGAATATTCAGAGCCAGCTTGCATATTTAGTCATATTTTTATCAGCCCAGGCTCACTGGAAATACGTGCCTCAGTATTTTTTTTAAAACATAAAATAAAATTAAAAAATATATATTTTGGCTGTTTATTTAAAATAAACTGAATCAACATAGTTCTTGAGGTTTTGTTTATTTTTTATTTATTTATTTAGACAACCTACATGTTTTATGTTCAATCCACCTACATTTGCAAAAAACAATTAACTTCATCAATTTGTGTTTGGACAAAATGAAGGAATTGTGTGGAACCCAGCATTTTTTACAGTTTACGTTACTCCGGGTATATTTCGTTGCACTTTTCAATGACATATTCACAAGAGGGTGTTGTCTACATTCTTTGCAAATCTGAAATACATTACTTGGGGTACGTGTTTTTCTTCATCTCAGATACACATCCTTGTATCAAGCGGGGCTTGTCATACATGTCACCTAGTGAACCACTGACCTAAACCCAACAGTGTTAAGTGCTTCTTCTGAAGAGAAGAGAAAAGTGTACTGTGACTATGTAATTTACCTTGATATTCCAAACAACTATGTAGTTTAACCTAAAAACTGTAGTCAAATGTATAAGTAAATAGTTGAGGTTTCACAAAAATGTAGGTTGAGGCCATGCATTTCCAATTAGCCTGTGTTGATTTTTTTTTACTTCAAACAATGATTTCATTCAATCAAAGGATATCAGATGTCTTTTTAATTTTTTTACAACACTTTTTGTTTGTTTACGCACCTCCCAACAAAAAGGCTCGGGTTTCTGTGTGAAAGAATTTATAGACCTATAAATAGAACTATGCTTTTAAGTAATCAAAGTTTCCATGTTTAGTTAAAGCAAGACTTTCTTCAGATACTAGTTCATTTTCACTCATCACTGATTTTATCTAAGGATTAATAATAATCATGCTTCACACCTTTCTTTCTCATTGTGCTCAGATGTTCGTCGCTTCGGCTCTGATGTGTCTTTTCTATTGTAAAACAGCTTTAGTTATTCTTCAGATGACGAGCTAATTATTTAAAAACACAAGCCCACAGCTTTAAACATCATCATGCTTTTCAATTCCTCCAACTCTAACCTCTCTTTCTCTTTGTCTTTCTTTGTGTCTAATGAGGGACGTTTTGTAGGTGTAGGAGGCTGAAGATGAAGAGGAACAGGAGGGAGAGGAGCACTGGGATCCACCGCTTCTTTTCTAAGCAAAAAAAGTCTCTGATTATTTATGAGACAAAGTACACTGCGCCTAGTTAGAACACCATGTTACGCTCTTAAAAGGTAGCCATGAATGAAAGACAGGCTGTACTTTGTTTACAAGCCCTGACCTCTCTTTCTTCGTCTCCCGTTTCTGAGGAGGATGCAGATGAAAAGGTAAAGGAGGAAGAGGGGCATTCGGATCCGGTGCTTTTTTCACCCTAGGCAGTGAATGTACAATTCCAATGTGGAATTACAAAGAGCACAAGGCAAAAACTTGAAATGCATGTAGTGACACTAGAGGCCAAATTTAATAAACAGGGAAAATTAGCATAAGAGTGCAATTTTTATTAAAGCGCCAACGGAAGTGGACGTGGCATGACTGACCCAGTGCATACAAGCAGCACTGATAATAGTAGGGGGCAAGTAATTTATTAATAGCATGTTTGAAATGGGGGGTGGGAGGAAGATTATGGTGCAAAAAAAATGTAAACTGACAACTGCAAATGTCTGTAAATTACCTTGCATGATTTATTTTAATACACTCCTCCCATAAAATGTGTGTTTAAAAATTTACAATACATGACTTTGAAACATCAGCAGACTGAGGTGCCGTTCAGACTACATGACTTCATTTTGTGTCTTTAAATCGCTGTGGTATTCACACTACCCAACACTATGCATGTGATCCAAAAGAGGGGCTCACACACTAACAGAGCACTTAAAATCTCTCTGAAAGCGTTTAAGGGAGCATTTGAAAGCCTCGTCAATCAGCTGATCACTCATATATCTGCACAGTTCAGCTGATAGATGTGAATTTCATGCCTGTGTAAACGCAGGGTGAAGCGAGTGCATCGATGAACATTCTGTTTTAAAATCCTTTGTTGATGCCTTAAATTTTAAGTTGAATCAAATTAAACTTAGAATTTGTATAACTTAAGTTACTAAAGTAAGTTAATGTACAAAAACTTGTGTGGTCATGACTTTTTTAACATATATTTTTTTACATTGTATACAATAAGATAAGATGGGCCCTATGCAGGCAATATTAACCAAAAATGTGCATGGGCTAGGTACAATATACACGTAAAACAAAAGGAATATGTAAATTTTGTTGAAATTGAGGTTTTCACAAAAAGAAATAAGCCCTCATCCAGTAATGTTCCAAAGAGCAGATAAACAGCTAAAAAATTGATTTTGTACTATAGTGTACTATAGCTACAGTTTTACTTTTTTAAATTCAGCTATTTATTCATTCATTCATTTTCTTTTCGGCTTAGTCCCTTTATTAATCTGGGGTCGCCACAGCGGAATGAACCGCCAACTTATCCAGCATATGTTTTACACAGCGGATGCCCTTCCAGCTGCAACCCATCTCTGGGAAACATCCATACACACCCATTCACACTCATACACTACGGACAATTTAGTCTACCCAATTCACCTGTACCGCATGTCTTTGGACTTGTGGGGGAAACCGGAGCACCCGGAGGAAACCCACGTCAACACAGGGAGAACATGCAAACTCCACACAGAAACGCCAACTGACCCAGAGGCTCGAACCAGTGACCTTCTTGCTGTGAGGCGAACGTGCTACCCACTGCGCCACTGTGAGGCCCAATTCAGCTATTTATTTATTGTTAAAATTTTAAAAGATTGCAAATCTCCCACAATTCTGAAAAAAATCATTAATAACAGTACAAAAAGTGTTTTAAATATTTAATTTACAAAAATAAATAGCAAAATAAGTCCTTATGAAGGAGACACCAATTATTGCATTAAAGTAAATTAGTATTATTATTATTTTTAATCCAGTGGTTTATAAAATTATACAACATTTTGTCTAAATCTAGTGAATTACATTTTTTTAAAGATTGTGTACCTTCATAAATATTTGATATAGGTGATTTTGATTTGGTACCTTCAGAAAAATGTAAATCATTTTTGGTCAGATATCAGCCAATCATAAATTACTTAGAAATATCTTTTTGATTAAGACATAATGTAACTTCTTTTTGGAAATGTGTTTTCATTTTGCCTGCATGGGACGCATATCTGTTACACTGTGTGTCTTTAGTATAGCCTGTCAGTTTATTTTTTGTAAACGGCAAAAGGTTTGCACTGACAAAAATGTTTAATAAATCTGGCCCTTGGTCATCTAGTGAACTAGAAATAATAATTCACAATTACCTTATTATTTACCTAATTAATATTGTGCTTATCTTTTTACTCAAAATCATTATAAAAGAGGATTGTAAACTTGAACTGAAAGGCGCTCAGACCTTTCTTTGCTTTCTTTGTTTTCCTCTAGTAATGGCCGTTTAGGAGGAGTTGGAGGTGGAGAAAGGACATGCTTCAGAGGAGGTGGAGAAAGGACAGGAGTAGGAGGTGATAACGTTTCAGCAGTATCTTTCCTGCAACAAATATATATTCAGTGTCCACCTATGGTAAATATTCATTACAATAAGGTTGTAAAAACAGTGCAGGTTTTAAAGCCATATGAATTCAGTAATGCTGACAAATGATGAAATCTACATTTTGGAATTTGATGTATAAAGCAAAATGTCATGGAATTTAGCAAATTTAGGATGATTAATTCAAAAGTGTTGCTTTAAACCTAATCAGATCTCAACTAGTGTCTCGACTAGATCTCGATAGTGGACTAGAGTCTGTCAATAATAATCCACACATACAAACTTAAAACAGAAAAGTAATTTGAAAAAAAGATATATATATCATAGGGCCTTATGACCGTGAGCATTCAACCAAGTGCAATCCCTGACCTTTCTTTCTTCACTTCTGATGAGCGCTTAGGGATAGGAATAGGAGGAGGAGGAAGAGGATGATGAAGAGGAAAAAGAAGATCATTTGTGTCTCTCCTGTGTAAAAATAGCCAAGTCTCATTAAAGATGAGGAGCACCTCACGCTTTCACATCACACACGGCATGCATTTCTAGCTCATTGTCTAACCTTTCCTTCTTTCCATCTATGAACGGGCGTTTGGGAGGATGACACGGAAGAGCAGGAGAGTGTAAAGAACTCTGAGTGTCTTTTCTGTACAAGAGACGCAATCGTCATAATTTAACATTTCATCGTTTGAGTAGTTCATCTTCCAGTGCTGCATGCAATATGTCTAATAGACCGCATTAAAACATTGACACATTCAAACATGCAACAAGCTCTGACCTCTTTACATCAACTGATGAGCGTCTTAGAGGGTGAGAATTGATGGAAGGAGGAGGAAAAAAATCAACCGGAGCATCTTTCCTGAACAGAAGTGAAAAAATCATCTTGCGTTGCAACTGCTTGTAAAGACAATTATGTTAATATGCTGTAATTATTAGTCAATTAATAATTCATTAACAAACATATGAATTATTTTTTCATTAATTCCTGAATACTTCCAATTGTTAATCAAATGTTTACTTATGCACAATAGAAATCAATTCAGTGTAGTATAATCTGATAAAGCCTAACAAGCTGGTGATTTTGTCATGCTGAGAATAAAAAATTACAGCAATAAATAATTTCACAGCAGTCACTCGAAACGTCACATGCTGATATATCAAATGATAGCTTTTTAGTAATAAATTTTAATTCTTTGGAGCTTGATATATACTTTTTTTTGTAGTAACTGCATTTTAAGTCACATCTGACAAGACACAATTGAAAGATTAAAAGAAAAAACATTTTAATTGTATGGTTTTAGTTTTGCTTGCATCATGTTAATTGAATTAAATAAGGTGTTTAGGTACAGAATTTTGATTTGCAGATGATGAAAAAAAGATGAACTTATGTTTGTACTATTTACTGTTGTTTTGTAGCAATACTCATGTAACTACTAAACTGTTCCTGTTCAATACAAACAAAATTTAAAAGTATAGTTCACCCAAAAAATAATCATTACTCATCCTCCACTTGTTCCAAACCTGCTTGAGTTTCTTTCTTTTGTTGAACACAAATGAAGATATACTGAAGCGTGTTAAAAAAACAGCCATTGACTTCCATGTTATTACTATGGATGTCAATGCCAGCTTTTCCCCCCGACATGCTTCAGAATATCTTGTTTTGTTTTCAACAGAAGAACAAAATTCATAAAAATTTACAAATTCTTCAGTGTGGATATGTTCAGTTTTGGATGAACTATCCCTTTAACAAAGTTTTTGCTAGAAGGGATATAGCTGAGGCAAGTAAACGACCATTATTTATTAAATCACCCATTAATTGTATTTTATTAACACCTACCCCCACCCCAACCCTAAACCTACCCCTCACAGTAATGTAAAATATTTATTATTGTTGGAGTGTCCATCCAAAATGTACCCTTTAACAACCTGTTTGACAAAAACTGAAAATCCAATACTCTGTGCTCACCAAACAGACCATATTGTTAAAGTTCTAAAAATGCCATTCACGCGACCATCATGACCTTCCAAACTTTTAAAAAAAGATGGACTTTTTTTTAGATAATCAAAAATGAATTTAAAACGCTGATACTTTCATCCTTATAATACAGTTGCATGTTTTGATATGCAATATAAGTGTTTTTTTCCAACCATAGTCACATGCTTCAAACCACACACACACACACGCACACGCACACGCACACGCACACGCACACACACACACACACACACACACACACACACACACAAGCCCTAACCTTTCCCATTTCACTTCCCCAGCCGGAGGACACTTTGGTGGAACAGACGAAAGCGTCAACGGGGAGAGAAGATGATCACTGTTCAATGCATCTTTCCTAAACACAATGCACACAAAACTCTTCAATCTGATGGAGCAGAGGGGCTTAACACAGCACTGGGGCTTTTTCCTCACCTCTCTCGATCCTTTTTGTTGTTAATAGACTGTTTCTCTTTTTTCTGGTCACTTTCTCTTTTTTCGTTCCTGAGCTCTGCGTCACTTTTCTCTTTCTTGTGTTTTTCATCAAGTTTCTTGTTAGAGTCTAAGTCTGGTTTAATTTCCGCCGTCGATCTTCGCAGACTGACGAGATAAACAGGTTAAACCACAAGTATTTTTATATCTCACCTTCTGCGTAAATCAGTGTCAGTGCAGAAAATCAGAACAACTTTTTGTATGATTCTAGAAATCTTTTTTAAAGCTTTTAGAAGACTTTCCAAAAGCTTTTTCGGGGCTTCTTCCATGTTTTTTTCATTGTTATCAGTACCTGGAGTCTTTCTCAGGAGAAGTCCTGCTGGGTGATCCTGATGGCTTGCTTGGATGACTGCCGTTCTTCACCTCATTTGGCCTCTCAGATTTTGGGTTCTGAGCTGATTCTGACAGACACAAAAGCATACTTGAGGCAAAGCAAGTTCATTTTATGAAACTATTTCTGTCTCATACATAAAAAATTTAAAGGGCTTTATATAAAATAGATTCAAAATAATCATTCAATAATCGTAACTGATGATTAACCCTAATACCATAGCATTCTATATCAGTTTGGAAACTGATTATTCCTCTTAAAATTATATTGTTTTTGTTTAAAAAGCTAATATTTTAATTGCTACCTTGTTTGTTACCACATGATTACTGCCTTTACTCTACTATATTATTTAAAATATTGGCAAATTGTTTGAAATTTCACATGAACCAAAAAATAGGATGAAAAATATGTTACTCGCAATTGATGAGAAATGCAATTTGATTGTCCACCTTATTTTTCATATATAACGTCATTCACTTTTCATCTATTCTTAGCTGTACAAAGCCACCTTGTTATACTGTTTGATATTGCAAATGTGTATTTCTTACAACATTATTTGGAAGCTTTGCCTTAAATAATATTTGTTATTAGTTTGTATTTGTATTGTATTAATGTGTTTTACCATTTATTGCACATTGACATATATGTAACATAGTTTTATTTTGAATGTAATAAGATCAAACAACATACATATCTTTCTAAAAAATTATATTTCAACACACCTTTGAATCTAACAAAATTGACATCTAAAATTGCACCTAAAATTAAACATTTTAAAAATATCAAGAAGCCCAGAAGAAGAAGACAAACTTTTTTATTATTGACAAAAAACATTTCCCTTACCTAAAAGCCTCTTCCAGTTTTTGATCAAAATCTTTGCCAAGTTGACAACATCCTCGTCTGTGCAATGTTTTCTTATTCCATTGACGGACATGCCAATTCTTGTATCCTGGATCCAAGTAAATATTAAACATTAGACAAACAAGAGCATTAAGATGGCACTGCAAATGCAGCTGCATTTACGCAACAAAATGCATCTGGTGTATCATATCTGCTTTATTATTCAGAAGTCTCTTTCATCATTTTAAAATCCTACTACATTTCAAATTTAACTTTACACTTCTTTCTCTTACTCTAGACAGGCATTTTGTTTTGCACATCTCATATTGATTCCACTGTTTCTGTTTATAGCCCACATTTTGATATCTATTTACAACAACATTTCACTATAGGGATCAATAAAGTATATCAGTACAACAAAACATCAATCAACGAAACAACAGACAAACCTGAAGAAGTTTCAGTGTCATGTTGAAATCTTTCAATTCTCTCAGAAGATCTAGAGCTCCGTCCTACACAGACAGGAATAATGATAACTCTATCAGTATTTGGACAATTATTTGAATACCAATGAAAGTGTTTGGCCAAAAATTACATTTGCTGTGAATTTGTTTTCAAGATTTAGGGGATTTTTCTTCTTTAGTAAAATGTTCAAGAACTCCTTTAGCTTAAAATTAAGATACTTGACAAATCATAAAATGTCAGCAAAATACAACTTGCAAGTTTTTAAGCTTTTTTGTCAGTTTGAGATTATAAAATAACAACAATAACAACAAGCTGATGTTTGAGACAAATTGAGACAAAAATGCATGCATTTTATTTATTTTTGTATTATAACAAGTAAAATTATTATATTAATTATAAACCAAATCTCAGACATTTGCCCTGAAACATTTTTGAAAAAAAAAAAAATCATTTGCATTTCACATAAAAATTTCATGCTGATGTGAAACAATATAAGCGGGAGAATCATGGAATTTTCATGGTTTCATTTTCATTTTAGACAAAACTATCCCTTTAAATTCTGTGCTCGCGCGTGAAAACATTTGGGTCGGCCAAACACCCACACTCCGCCTCGACCTTGTGCCATCATATTGTTAAATGTTAACAAAACGTGCACACGTCAATTCAATAAAACGGTCTATAATTATTCACTTTTGTCCATGTTCTGCTGGCATGTATAAATCTAAAGTAAATCTGCACAATCCTCAACCAACACCTGTTGTCACATATGTCTGTAGTACTAATACACACACAAACACACTACTGTAACTCTCACTTCAACAGCAGTAAACACGGCGTGTGTGCAGGCACGTATATGAATTAAGCAGAATTAAAAAGCAATAAGCACACAAGCAAAACAGTTTAAACGAGCTCTTCGTAAACACCACGCGCAGAGGTGACACAAACAAACAGCGTGAAGCGTCGCGTCAAAATTAGGATCTCACCATGTTATTTCTAGACACCATCTTGTCTAGTTTTTTGGCAATCCGCAACAGGTCCTCCTCTCGCGTCATTGTGTGCGCATTAATATACTGTAAGTGAATATCAAATGTGTGTATAGCACGTCAAGTCACATAAATCTTTATAATTCAACGAAATGTTTGAAGTTTTGTTCCCAAGCTTAAGTTGCTCCTGCACGGTCAGTTGAGAAAAGGGGGCGGGGCTTCGGGACAGTCGGAGTTGTCAATCAATCCATCTGGATTTATGACAACTCCTAAATATAGTTGCTACCAGGGCCGATAAAAGTTCAGTGATTTTTAGAGGGGACGTTTACAGGAGACATGTTCTGGTTGGAGTGGTTTTACAATACGGTTATGCACATCATTTTTTGATTACATGTCATGCACGCTCTGGTAAAAGGATGTCTACATGTTTCACAATCAGTTGAAGCGTTCATGTAATGTTATTTGAATGTTCATTGGATGTTATTTAAATGTTTTGTAAAGTAAATGTGAGTAGTTCGACGCTTCAGTGACAATATGTCACTTACGGCGGTCTGGACATTTGCAAGCATTTAAATCAAATTTATCCAAAAAAAACGCCTATCAAAACTTGTCTGGCAAATAAGACAGTTTAGATACATTTGGCTTAATGGACTTTACACTCAACAGGTGTTGGTATTATCAGTTAGGCAGCAGATGGCAGCACTGCGTCATATAAACAAATGTTTTCTGGTCGTTGGAAAGGAGAACATAGTCCAAATACATACAATGGCCTACATACATCAACCAACAATAAAGGTATTATTTACTTCCCCTGTTCCATAACTTTCTTGAATTGAACAAAAAATATTTTAGAGGTCACTTTTAGTCTTTGTTTCCTGAAACAATTAATAGACTGTAGAAAATCAGGTAGGTTTTAAACCACTGTGCTGGTCTTAAACCAGCTTATGACCAGCAAGAACCAGCTAAAACCAGCAACAACTACTCAAACCATACCTAACCTGCTGCTTTTTCAACAATGGAAATCTGCAGTAATTTTCAAGCCATCTAAGATGTAGGTTGCTCTATTTTATAGCAAAAGATTAAAGAACTTTTGCAACTGTGGTAATTTATAAAATTGTGATCCAACCGCTACTGGAACTTTGAGATAAAACAACAACAACAACATTGAGGCCTACAGGTAAAACAAAATTAATACATGTGAATGTATGAATGCATCTCCTGAATGTATGCACTTATACTGTATATACATTGTTTTTTATGTTTTGTTTTGTTTTTTTGACTCTCAAAGTGCCAGAATCCATTGACGTGGATTTTTGAAATCACCAAAGACCACGATATTGTGTAATGATCTGCTGAAAAAGAAAGTTAAGTAAATGTTTTCATTTCATATCCCTTTAAAGAGAAGTGAGAAGGCAGTCAGCTTTGTGACTTTTTTCATTAAAAACAGGAACAATCATAGCACTATTTGGCTTTATTTTGCAGCTTGTGGGAGGGTGATATTGGATTTTCGCAAACCCTCCTACACTTTTCATCACACTCTTTTTGTAGGAACAACATCTCATTGTTATTCATTCAAACATTCAGAGCATGTTTGAGTTCAAAAAAATATACTTCACTGTGATTCTGTATGGCGTGACCTCAGATGACATCTGTCCTAAAATAACAGCAAATATGTTGTGGTGTTTTCCCCACCAGAATACATAACAGCAGCAACAATTCATGGCCAGTATGGTATAGTATATACACAAATATTCATCACTTCCTCTTAACTAGCTTTACTGCAAGTATGTGCTTCCTGCGATGTCTTCACCCTAAATAACCTCCATGGCTTTTATGGTTGCATAAATTATATAAAATTATCAACATACATTTAAAATGTGCTGAATTACAGCAGGTTTCTGGGAAACAGATCTATCATTACCCTCTACAAGCACCCCACATCAGTCGGCAACTGCAACCGGTTCTCAACAGCGACAGACAGACAAACTGAACTTGCCTCGAAGGCCTGGTTTTCAAACCACAGAGAAAAAAGAACAAGGAAGAAAAAAAAGAAGAGACTCGAAAAAAAAAAGGTTTTCCTTTTGATGACCTCCCGCTTCAATTTAACGACAAAATAATGAATCCACCAGTACCCACCTACAGTGTCTTCTCACAGAGTTTGCGGTGTCTCTACCAATTATAGACACAAGACGCCGGACTCCGGCAATTATGGAGAGTCTGAGATGACATCAGACCAGAAAATGAATGATTTCACCGTGCTTCAGTTTTTTTAGCGCAGAGAGCCCCTGTAATAAAACGCAAAGATGCTAGGCTGGATTGCCACGGCATGCACACCAGACTCTGGTTAAGGGTGTATTTATAAAATCTCAGCAAAGAGATTTATATATATATATTTTTTGGGTTATGTTGGATAGTTCTAAGAATGTTTGTGTGACAGGAATTTTAAAAGGGAAGTGATATTCAATGGGGATTTGACATGCTCGCATGCCGGGAGGCAGAATTGAGCTTTGTGTACAGTAGGCCTGGTTGAAACCACAAAAGGTGTGTTTGTCATTACAGCTCTTACAACAACAGACGGATATTAACAGTGTTTCATTCAGCATAATTAGTCTGATGTAGTGCAGATCCAGCAACCCAAATGTCCAGACACTACTCGGTTGTACTTTAAAGAGGCCATATGATGATATTTTAGGGTGTGTTCACTCTTGTAAAGTTTAGTTAGGTTAAAACAAACTCCGGTGCAGTTTCACTGTTAATGTGAACTTTGGTGCACACTAAAAATGTGGACGTAGACTGCTGAAAAACTGTCTCAGATTGCTTCCAAATGAATGGTGCTGTTTGATGGAGTTAGGAATGCAACAAAGACCAAATACATCTAAATGGGACAGAAGGGCAGACTGCTTGAGCAGTCATTCATTTTCCTTCAGATTAGTCACTTTATTTATCAGGGGTCGCCAAAGCAGAATGAACTGCCAACTTATCCAGCATATGTTTTACACAGCGGATGCCCTTCCATCT
>CAIGQW010055978.1:835405-868683 GCA_903798125.1 Danio choprae | reverse complement strand
ATGTCTTTGGACTTGTGGGGGAAACCGGAGGACCCGGAGGAAACCCACGCCAACACGGGGAGAACATGTAAACTCCACACAGAAATGCCAACTGACCCAGCCGAGGCTCGAACCAGCGACCTTCTTGCTGTGAGGCGATTGTATTACCCACTGCGCCATCGTGAGGCCCTTTATATTTAACATTAAAAATAATAAAGAATATGGAATAATAATAATCATAAATCCCAACAGTCCAGTCTCCATAGGGTTCTGCTACCACTTCTCAGCTGTCTGACTTAGAGAGGTGATTTAATATCCCCACATAAATCATGACCATACCCTAAAGTCAGACTTGAGCTTAAGGTAATAGAGCCCAGAGTGTCGACACTTTGCTTGAACGTCTCACAGGTATTTAAACGCTGTAGGTGGGAGGCTGTTATCGCATAACCCATCATGTTTTACTTAATTTGTTTCATAATTTATAATTGACTTCTATTGCTCACCAACATGTATTTTTGCTTAAGAGCAGACCACCAGAGAGGACTGGTAAACAACAGAGCGTTTGTTCCAGCAGTAGCCCCCCACTGAAAGCTGAGACTTTTTTTTAATAAAGAAAGCCTGTTTTTCTCATCACAGGCAGGAAAGGTCTCGAGATGACCACCCTTGTGATTGACCTTTCTCTCGGAGGGGCCGCTTCACTTTTAGTTTTTATAGGAAATTGTTTTTGGAGAAAATAAATCTGGCTCTAATAATGCATGATAACCGCATTATTAATCCTTTGGCAGAAGTATGAAATGAAGATGATCCTATTTTTGATTGTTAACTATACACTTCAAGCGTTTATGTGACAGGAAGCAACAGTGCGCATGATATGGTTTCAAAGAGAGGAACTATTTTCTTCAAAGTTATCCTAAAATATCTACCTCAACCACCTACACGTGTCAGTCACCAATTCTCCCTGGCTTTCTCTGGTTTCCTCCACACACAGAGCTTTTGTGTGTTTTGCACAGGATCTGAGCATAGACATAGGAAGTTCAAGCCAACCAGGGAATTGTGGGTGGACATGATGTCACCGTAAAGCTAGTGTGGATGATGCAGGCTGACACAGCAGTGGCTGAGTAGGAAACATTGAGCATCTTTCAACCAGTCACGGAGAGAGATATTGTTTCATTGCAGGCTAAATGTAATGTACATAATGAATGTTACACTACAGCACGGCTTTAGGTTCAAATGAAGCTTAATAATAAAAATAATAATAACTTAATAATAAAGTTTCCTTGCTCCAGAAGAACATTACAAACTGAAACCAAAGTCCTTGGTAATTCTTACTATGCCCACTAGCACTTTGATAGTACAAAAAACATATGAAGATTAAAAAATAAATAAATTATACATTTGTAAAAAAAAAAATATATATATATATATGTATATATATATATACATTTGGGTCAAGATGATGCATTGAGGACTTATGAAAAGAAACATTCGGTCTTCTGCAAGAAACTTAAACATTATTTACAAAATGATTCCCTTAAATCCAGCCTCAAAAAGCACTGTTTGACTGACAATCTTGAACACTATCCCTTTAAGAAGCCAAAACAAGAACAATATGTTAAGTTTGTAATATATACTAGAATATAGATGCTACTAGCATCATTCTCTTTAAATAATCATACGATTCAGAACAGTTCACTCTATAAAATGCTGGGTTAGCTTAGGTTAAATATGAACAATTGGACTGCTTGGGTTTGTAAATATTTTTAGTAAAATTTGGGTTGAAACAACCCATCAAAATCAAAATCACATTCCATCGTCGAAAGCACAAAAACAAGGTTCACATGTGTGATATCAGTCCTAATATTTGAGATAGACTGCACAAAAGTTGACATTAAACACCTCATGATGGAAATATTCCTCGAAAGGGGCCCTGGGAATTTGGCTCATGTTTTATCCAAACAAAATATCAGCCAAACAAAATATAAATAAAAGCAAAGAGACTTCTACAACACAACTAAAGCAGGGGGAAACAATCCATGCAACAAAACCATGCAAAAAATACTCAAAAAACTCCTTGTGATAAATTGAAATTAAGCAAACTATTGCATAAATCATATTTTAAAAAGCATAAAATAACAGTTATTGTTAAAACATATACTTTCACAACATGAATGCAATGAATCTGATTAAATTACATACACTTTACTTGATTGTGGCTGTAAAATGGAAAGGTGGATTATGTTGAGAATGCACTGTCAAAAATACACCTGTGAATGCCTATGTACAGTACATTTTATTTATCTAGAAATATCCTTTGCAAAAAATGGCAAAAAGTTGGACAAACAACAACATTTAATCAACTAATAATGAAAGTTGTATGTTATTGGTGAAATTAAATCGTGAAGAATGTGGAACATTCTTGTTGAGTTGTATAGCAGCCTACTTTCATCACCCTTAAAGAAATTCAGCTGAATGTTATACAGTACAGTTTGCTGATGATGTGATCTCGACATACATGCTACTTGCCAATATTCCTTTGTATAGCCTATGCATCACAAATACGCTGAATTTAAAAGATATACTGTAGACTGACTGTGTGCATCATATCATAAGGCATCGTTGTTCTTGCAATAACTATGCCATGCAAATATGCCAAAACAAATACACACAATATACTGTATGTTAAAGTAACCTGTATATTCTCAGTTCAAACTGTATATGATCGTTACTATTTAACATATCATTACTATTTATGAGTCTATAACTCACTGTTGTGACATTATTTTGTCTTTTTATTCAATTTCGAAGAATTAGCCTTTTTGCCGCAGCTTGGCAGATACACTGTAAATAACATGCCTTCACTTCCAAAATACATGTTAACACTTGAAAATGTGTATATTGCGTTACCACACATTTACAAAAGCTTACAAAAGATGTCTTCCTCACATTTGCTGACTAATTTGCTCTCAAAGTTATTTTTAATACAGATCTGTTTTAACAATATTCAGACTGATAACTGTGCTCCCTTCCTAGTGTACTCCAAAAACATTTATACCATTTTGAACGCTTCTGTGAATTGTGAAGAAAGGTGACTTTTATGATTTGCAAGCGAAACTCGTTACATTTCTGAAGCTTAGGAAAACAATACATATGTTAATGGTTTTAATTGTAAAACATAGGCTTATCTGTTCTGTCTATATCTGCAACATTCATTATAGTAATACATGACTGTACATAATAAACTAAAAGGTTTAAATGAAATGTGTAATAAACACTATAAGAAGCAATGGGAATTCTGAAACACTGTTGTATAGACACTAAAACTCCAGGAATAAATATATTAGCTTGCTGGTGTGCTTGATATCGGCTTCTTGTGTAAATCAGCTGACAAAGTCACAAAGGAAACTTTCATCAAAACTAGTTGAACTTCAGGAAAGAGACTGATGCCATTAGCGTGCCTGTATATTTTTTCAACCTTGATCAAGGACTAAGAGCCCTACTTCCCAGCAGCAACTTCTAAGAATCAAGGAAATGGGATCTCCACAGTGTTCCTCTGAAGCCAAATCCAAATCACACCCCACTTACTGGGCTTTGCCTCTGATGAGTGATGTCTCACTATAATTAGTTTCCTGTGAATGTCCTCACGGTCACCCGCCTATACAAATGCCCCAAAGACAGATGGATTTTACTCTAACATAAGCTGTGAGCATACCATGGATGAGCAGACAGTTCACTGCACTTCTATAACCAAACGAATGCGGTCAAAATAAGACCTACATTGAGAAATGGACCAGGCATTATTCTCATGATGTGTGTGATATTTTCTAATTCAGTCTGAATGCCACAGAATTTGTTAAAAGTCAATGTTTATAATATATGTTGTTCTCCACATTCTGGCAAAAAAGCACTGACCCACCGAGACATGAACTCAAAATCCCTGAAGGTGTCCTGTGGTATCTGGCACCAAGATGTTAGCAGCAGATCCTTTAAGTCCTGTAGGTTGTGAGGTTGAGCTGTCATGGATTGAACTTGTTGGTTGAACACATCCCTGACATGCTCAACTGGACTGAGATCTGGGGAACGTGGAGGCCAGAGCAACCTCTTGAACTCTTTATTCTTCAAACCGTGTCTGAACAATGTGGCAAGGATCATTATCCTTCTGAAAAGAAGCCACATCCACCAAGCAACAACATTGTCATAAAGGGGTGTACTTGGTTCATGGTTGATGGTTTCCAGCAGAACTTTGCCTGAAATGTCACACTCTCTTCACTTCACATTCCCAGGTAAATGTGTATACAGCTGTCCATGTGATAGTACTGAAAATAAACCAGGAAACCTTTCTCAAATAATCAAAGTTTATTGGGTACTTAAGGGCTAGGATACCGGGAAATCGAAGATGAAATGAACACAGTATATGTCTGATAATTTAATAATCCATATTATTTGAAAACGTTTGAAAAATGTAGTGAAATTACAGCCGGCTTCTTTGTGTTTCTTCTTGACTTGAATTGTTTACTTGGTTACGTCACTTCCGTTTTAGTTCTCACACTCGGATTCCTTGCTGGTGTTAACCCGATGAGAGATGACATGGGAAAAACACCAACCCAACTAGCCGGAATGGTGATGACAGAAGGCTTGTCGCCGCCCAATGGCCAACTGTCGGCTTGGTTTGTCCAAGCCTTAACACCGGGACTCCCCTTGAACCCTTGCTGACTGGGAGCATCCTGCCAGCCTGGCTCTGTCAGAGATATCCTGACCAGTCTCCTTGACCCAGTCTTATCGAAGGTCTTCAGATCTCCATTCTTACCCATTTCTCATGTATCCAAGATAATAATTACAAGAATGGATGTTTATTAGCCATCTTGATATGTGGCCTTGTTAGAAGCTATTATTTTGGCTCATCAGTGTACATTTTCTTTCATTAGAGAAAGTAAATATACTGTATATATATAAAACTATGAAAAAGCAAATGTGCACAGCCAATTAGTCAGCCACAAAACTACAGACAAAATGAGCAATAGGAACCATCATATTCTCAAAGCAAAGCATAAAATGAAATACAAACAAGCACAATGCAAATAAAAGAAAATGTGCCCACGAGTAAAACAATGAACAATTTTCTATTTCTGATCCATTCTAAATGACATTTATTTTCGCTCAAAGCTTAGCATGTAAGCCTCTGAGTTCCAGCGTTCCCGTAAAATGGTTTTACTGTGAAATGGGCGGATGTTGTTGAATTATGTGTGCTTTGAAACAATTTAATGTGGTCTTACAGCTCTGTTATTTATAGAAGGCGAGCTTCTGAGTGCGTTCCCGAGGTCGTGTTTATTTTGTTTCTCAGGGAGGGTAAAAACATTCCCCTCCAGAAGTTTTATAAAGTCTTTCACTCGAAGACAGCGTAAGAAACTTGAGACAATAGGACACTGTTGCACAGACAGTGGGATGCTCTGTGACCTTGCCCATGATCTCCGCTCCCCGTGCTGGGAACAGAGGATGTCTGAGATCATAGCCCAACAGACAGCCTTGCATCCCCCTCAGCACACCACAGGCCACCGCACTTGGCTCAATCTCCAGCTTGCGATAACATCCTAGGCTAATTCCTCCTGCAGACTTCACATGGGAACCACGTGTGGGGCGAGACGACAACCAACGGAGCATCTCTTCAGCCAATCGCCCCACCTGAGAACATCTGGCCCTGGGCAGAACAACCCGCAGCTTTCATCTGGCCTTGAGAAGCAAGGGGGTGGAAAGAGTGAGTTTTTCATACTGTAAATATGGACAGTCTCAGACGGCTCACTGTTTCCTCAAAGCATCATCAGCATTAGAGTACACTATGTCTGTTGGGACCAGGTAGCACTTTGTTTTGCCAAACTTTGAATTTTTTTTTTCCAACCATATACGCAATAGTGGTCTCAGAGAGAAGGGCAGAAACACCAAAACTGTTCTCAAATCAGCTTTTATATTTGCCAGCAGCATCTGTAATGACAGTAAGCTCATTCAGAAGGTGTCTATCCTAGACGTCTGGGATGGATGTGTCTCATTTTTTAAGCTCTGTCTCACAGGATGTTGGGTTGGACAGCAAATGATTTTGTTGTTTCTAAATTTTGAGAAGGGTCCTGCCAAGTGACCCAAGACTGGTTATGTAGCCTGCTTGCTTGAATAGCATGAAGCCAGATACAACAGGGGCTCATTCACACAAAATGTGTATTCATGCAAATCAGTAAATACCGAAAAAATGCTAGGAGCTTCCTGGATTCCTGAATTTAAAACAGACATATTTATCCTGCTATATTTAGGGTTATTGGCCGGTTCTATTAAAAATGATAGTAATAAAAGGAATGTTCACATTGTTTGGTACGATTAACAATTCACTTGTCTATTTTTCCACCAATGAGGGTGGAGCATTATATAAAAACACTGTAAAAGCATTCAGCTGGAAACATAGTACAAATGGGGCTTTCCTGATGACAAGGGCAAAAAGGAGGACTAATTCACCTATTCCAATTTATAAACATATCAACAAGGCTGAAAAAAGAACACAGTGCCCCAGACAAAGGCAACTGGTGAATGGCGTAAACATGAGCTTTCTGAAACTATGAATCTATTACATTGTTCTGCTGGTGTTTTGTACGGCATGATTTTGCCAAAGCAATGTACACTTACATCAATGCTAATTAAGGGATAATTTAGGTTCCCCCAATGCACACAGTACTATTAAAATGTCACAGTGCCAATGGTGCAAACATGCCAAAGTGTGGGTACTGCTGCTAATAGTTTTAGGAACTATGAAAAAGTTCATCAGGTGACAATGCAGCATAGTTCATATATTCATTCATTTTCTTTTCGGCTTAGTCGCCACAGCGGCCAACTTATCCAGCATATGTTCTACGCAGCGGATGCCCTTCCAGCTGCAACCCATCACTGGGAAACATCCATACACTCTCATTCACACACATACACTACGGACAATTTAGCCTACCCAATTCACCTGTACCGCATGTCTTTGGACTTGTGGGAGAAACCGGAGCACCCGGAGGAAACCCACGCAAACATGGGGAGAACATGCAAACTCCACACAGAAACGCCAACTGACCCAGCCGAGGCTCGAACTAGCGACTTTCTTGCTGTGAGGCGATCGTGCTACCCACTGCGCCACCGTGCAGCTCTGCAGCATAGTTATTGAAGTTTCTTTTCAAAATAATGTTTTTTTTTTGGTGAAACAATAATATAGAGCACAACCAGTAAAAATACATTTCCAAGCTAAGGGTTCTGATGAACATTTATGGGTTTCTTTTTACTGAATCAAATATAGAGCATAACCAGTGAAAATCTCAAATGAAAGACTCTGTTAGGAACTTGCTATTTCCACAAACATTTGTAAATCATTTAGAGCCATTTTTCAGCTATGTGAGTCACTTACTGAACCACAAGTCATTAATTTCATGATGTGAAACACTGATGAGTTCTCCAAGACTTCAAATTTGACCCTGCTTTAATACACCTGTCTGTAATTATCAAGAACTAATCTTAAATAGCCTTTTTCTCGTTCAATTTTATATTCAATGCACTGTTTCCATGTCTGTCCAGTATATGTGAACATGAGGAACATAAATGGTTGTCAGTTGCTAAGCATCTAGCCATAACAAGACCCTGATCACATGAACATGTTTTTTGCACCATGTTTTAGGCGTCTTTTTAAAGTGGTTTTCTATTGGCAGTGAGCATTTTGCCTGCTGTTCATGCATTCTGGGTGCCTCACGTTCTTACTGCCTGCTGCTCAATTTGCCTCAAGTTTCTAGTATGCCTAATAAGACCTTGACCAACTGGTTCAGGTGTGTTTAATTACAGTAGGAGCTACAAAATGCAAGACAGTAGTAACCAAGAGCATTCATGGACACCACTGGTTCTGAACGCCAACCCTTGTGGGGGGGGTTTGTATGTGTTTTTTTTTACAAAAATCTAATAATTAAAGAATTATGTTGCCAGGTCTGTTTTACAGGTATGCTGTTTTACTGAACTAAACTGTATTTCAAACTAATATTTCATCCTGAAGATAAAAAGAAATATTAATTGTTAAAAGAACAATTAATGAGTCATCATACTCATTTAACTTGGTTTCTCACCCCTGGCTATTTAGGAGTTTAACACCCTATGAATTTGTTATTCCAAATGATATGGACTGGCTAGGCAAGCAGAATAAGTAAGCATTTGCCCTTGGCTCCTAGCGGCCCATCCTCTGCCAGCACTGCACAGTGTCCAGTCAGGCCTACAGTAGCACCTAAGCTAGGCCTGTGTTTGGTTTGGGAGCAGGGAAGTGCGGTGGGGCAGTAGAATTTGGTCTGGCCGGCATAGCCCTCCCCCCTTCAAAAAAAGTCCAGAGGCCTGCGGCCTAGACACTGCTACCATTCAGCTGCCCCGCGTGCTAGGGATAAAGTTGGGATTGTTTGTCAGTGGACTGCAATGTGAGGAATGCAGAGCTCCAATTCCCCTCTGGGAAAGGAACATCGAAGAGTGGACATTCCGTCCTTTTCTCTCTCTCTCTCTCTCTCTCTCTCTCTCTGTCACCCTGGCTCTCTCTATCCAACCCTCTCACTCTCCAAATCACTATTTTTTTCTCCTTAGGAGTGATCCATTTACCACGTCCAGCAGCAGCCTCAATCATAACGATTGTGACTGAAGTGGAATAACAGATCGGATCTCTCCCTGGTGAGCTATTCTGAGTTCCTAGCAACAGTGAGCTTAGAGGCCCACGAGCTCCTTCACATGAGGATTCCATATCCACAGTCCACCCCACTGGCATTTCCTCACGCACTCCATCATTCCCTGTGACATCACATTCCTGTTACACACACACACATACGCAATTTCCTCCTTGTATAAACGCATTGCACTCTCAGCGCCACTGGCTTTACAGCTTGAAATATGGGACCATTGACAAGGGGCGACATCCTTAATGAATATTTTCCTGAGCTAAACAAACTCAGTGAAAGGCTTTTGCTGTGGTTTTTAAAGTTCCCTTTGATGTTTCTCCCCACAAATGAGCCCACGGATCTGCAATGAGGGGCTGATACGAGGAGAACTTTCTTTCTAGCTTGTTTAGAAACCACATAGCCCATAAAGAAAGATAGTGCCTGCTCATTTGTCGGGCCACCGGGTCAGACTAATGATTTAGACCAGCAGTAGCATGTGTTAACCTTTAATTCCCATATACTGATGTCACTTTATGACAATCCTGACTACCAAAACAGTTTAATTAAAAACACCTACTGCAGTCTGACTACATCTGCTCTTCTGGCCAGCTGTGAGCTCACATGGTTCAAAACCACCACTGGTACTGCGGCACTGCCAAGACACAAAGGCTGGAGGACACATTACACCAGGTACTTGCAAGGTCATGGCCATTTCACTTTATTGGATTATAACGAAAGGATCTAGCTTCCACCTCCCAGCTCATGGGAGCGATACATTAATTTTCATTCTTCATTTAGGGATGTGTTCACACTTGGCAAATGGGTAAAAGCCTTTTCACGTCACTTGAGCGTCCTTCACACCAATGGACAATAAAGATTTGCTTATGATATGACAATAAAGATTTGCTTATGACAAAGACTTCTTTTCTGTCTGCTGCCTTGAATGCTTGACTTGATTGGTTGATTTTGATAGGTTGTCAAAGTCTTCATTGTTTATCAACTAGAAAAAAAAGTTCAAACAGTGAGTCAAAGATATTGTTTCTCTATGCCATTATTGTTTTAATTATGGTGTTAAATTCCCTATTTGAATTTTTATAACTTTATATTTACCACTTTGAAATGAACAAGCCTTGAAACTGTACAAGGTTTAATTCATCATGATATAAATACTATTGTCAACAGCGTCTAGCTGCAGACAAGATGCAATCTCAGCTCAAACTTGAACCTGTGTGCTCGGCCGTGTATGCGCATTTAGTTATGCTCTCTGCAAGACAGATGCTTGCCATACTCGCTCGTACTATAAGTATAGTCTTATATGATTATGTTATGCTTATGCTCTATTATTGTTTAGGCGTTACTTAACCGTGTTCATGTCCATTCATAGTATAGCCTATGCATCAGATTAATATAAGTAAAATAGCCTATATGTTATAAAATTATTGTTTATCATAATTTTATGTTAGATAAGCAATGTTACATTACGTTAAAGTGATAGAACAACAGTGAAAAGTTACTGATAAAGGCTGTGGTGCAACTGCAAGACAGCACATCGCTTATCCCGTCAAACAGCTATACCCTCTATATATATATCGTGTCCGAAATAACTCAAGTGTGCGTTTTCAGCTTTGCTTCATATTAGCCCACACGTTATTTTTGTTCTTCCACGGTTGCCAAAAAATGGGAAACCGTTTAAGTCAACACGATGATGCTAGCCGGAGTAATAACACACATCCGAACTGAATGCAAAAACATTTGCCAGTACGACTCTTTTACTTGTGTAAGTCACTGAGGTTTGCTAACGCCAGAGCGATGCAAGAGCGCACATTTAAAATAGCTTTGGTACATTAGATATAGGCCTCACAGTGGCGCAGTGGGTAGCACGTTCGCCTCACAGCAAGAAGGTCGCTGATCGCTGGTTCGAGCCTCGGCTGGGTCAGTTGGTGTTTCTGTGTGGAGTTTGCATGTTCTCCCTGTGTTGGCGTGGGTTTCCTCCGGGTTTCCTCCAAAGACATGCGGTATAGGTGAATTGGGTAAGCTAAATTGTCCGTAGTGCATGAGTGTGAATGGGTGTGTATGGATGTTTCCCAGAGATGGGTTGCAGCTGGAAGGGCATCCGCTGTGTAAAACATAGGCTGGATAAGTTGGCGGTTCATTCCGCTGTGGCGACCCCAGATTAATAAAGGGACTAAGCCGAAATGAAAATGAATGAATGAATGAACATTAGATATAACGTACAGAGAGGTAGTCTACAACCGAATTAAGCTACTATTTAGGCTACTGAAGATACGCCTCACTGCCTATTCGAACTCTTGTTGAGCATTAGAAACAAAATACATAAAACAGCTTCTCTAACATTTCATTGAAATTGTAATCTTTGTTTACAGCTTTAGAAAATCAGAATTTTTCACAGTTCAAAGAGAGAGTTGTATACATGACGAAATGACACTGAGGGAAAATGCTTGCTTTAAAGAGACGTCGGTTATGCCAAGTAGTGCACATGCTGATAGCATGTTGATAAAGTGCTTGCGTCTGCATTCACATATTTGCTTCAATGTTTTTGACCTTAAATTACTAGCTTTGTTATTGGTTTTGGAATACAGCTAAAGGGTATGTATTTATTATTATGTCGACTAAACTGCTTCTGTGCAATGTGCGAGAATTTCAGGTCTTACATATTTCAAAGTCAATGACGCTTAAAAATGTAGCTTGTGTCAACAAAAATGACCTAAATTCACATATTTTGGTAAGGTTTTGGGCCTACAGCAGGTGCATTCTTGAGGTAATCTCCAATTGTGAAGCAGCACTGCATGTAAACCTGACCTTTACAGAGAAACTATGCAGGGTTGAGCAAACTAATGCATTCAAAGCAAAACTAATGGTATTTACAAGTTGCCATATCAACCCAATATAGAGAAACGTTGTGACAAACTTACAAAATATTTTGAAGATGTTTTTACAAAATCATAGCAAATCTAAATTTGGCTAGAGTAAAAAAAAATGTTTTATTAGATCAGATGACATTTTAAGCTGCCATAGGGTCTTGTTACAACGTGCCCCACCTCGTCACATTTCACTTACAATTTTTAGGTACCTACACTTTCAGAAAAAAAGTACACGGTGGGACAAATAATGTTCCCTAAGAAACAGTTTTGTACCTTTGTAAAAGTTGTACCTTATGGTACAGAAAATACCTCTTATGATACTGTTCTGTACCTTTTATGGTACAATTAAAATGAAGGTACACAATTGTTCTCATAAAAAGGTACATAAGTGTTGAACAACTCATTCTTTATTATAATATCTATGAAAATAAATATTACTGTAAAGGCGAAGTAATTTTATCAATGATTTCCATATTAAAACATGAATCATCATTTAAAAGCATATGTTTAAAGAAACTCATAAACATTAATTATTAAGTTCTATAATACAAAACAACTGGTAAAACAAAACTATAGGTATTGTAAACTAAACATTTAAGGAATTTTGATAAACATTTGGTAAGGAATTTCTGATAAGTGAAGTTTATTTATAAACTAATTTCGAGAGGATCACGTGCTTATGATTGCTTACAGCTGGCCTGCATTAGCCCGCAATCGATGCACCAATCAGATGATTCCTAGATCACCATAAATAACCAGTGTTCCCTCTTTGCAGTATCTTCATCTTGAAGAACTCCCCCCACCCACCCCTACTCCTCCTTCCCAGATGGGCGACACGGTGGCCCAGTGATTAGCACTGTCGCCTCACAGCAAGAATGTCTTTGGTTAAAGTCTCAACTAAACTAGTCGACATTTCTGTGTGGAGTTTGCTTGTTCTCCCCGTGATCGCGTGGGTTTTCCCCGGGTTCTCCGGTTTCCTCCCACAGTCCAAAAACACGCAATTTAAGTAAAATCGAACACACTAAGCAATACCCTTTACAAGCCCACAATAAGTCGGGGGGAGTTCATCGAGATCTACCTGAGCTCAAGCTCCCCTCTCGCCCTGCGAACGGGAGGGAGCCCAGGGCTCGAGGATCTCGTGAGCTCAGGGCTCTCTCCCGGGACAGCATGCCAAACTAGCTATATTACCAATCATCAGCTAAGTGTGAACTCTTGAAATACATTTTCATTACTGATATCCGCACCTTTTGGCGTTTGCTTTCCACTACACACGTGAGCTGGCAAAAGTCCTGCATATGCAAAGTGTTCATGCAGACATTTTAGTATTGTAAAACTGATCAAACATTGTGCATAATATGTTTGCATAATTCTATTTCTATTTTAAAATTAAGTAAGTTAAATGAACTTTTAAGTTATTACAAAGGTATTGTGTGAAAATTGGAGAATTTTTTTTTATATTGTACATATTGTATTTCTGTAACATTTTTGTGAAAAGTGTTGTGAAATGTTTAGCAAAAAATAGATCTTTTGATTGATGTTAAAGTATTTTTAATTCTTTATTGTAAATGGAAAAGGTGCATTTACACAAAAAGAAACTTTAAAAAAAAAGTAGGTATTTGATGTTTTATATTTACTGAAAATAAATTGACGCGTTTTGGATATAGTAAAATGCCTTTTAATAGTTCTTGAAGGAACACATTTGACACTTAAGGTAAGTGTCTTGTCACTGTAGTGGTAGCTTCATGGAACACATTTGTACCTTTGGTGAAGGTACAATATTGTATCTGCCGGTTTAAAAAAACAAAGGTACATTTTGGTTTCCCATGGTACAAATCATGTCCTTAAGGTACAATTCTCTTAAGGTACAATTCTGGGTCCATAAAAAGGTACTGCCCCAGTGACAAGGGTTTGTACCTTCTTTGGTACAACATTGCACCATTTTTTCTGAGAGTGTAGAGATAATGAAATTAATATAGACTGTAATAATAAAAATGTAACTTTGATTTATATTTTATACAAATTATACCCTCGACCCCATGTGGATTCACACAAACTCAGAGACTCAAAAAATAATAATAACGTTGTGCCTTACTCTCCCTTACATTTTACATGATTCTTAGATAAACTAAATTATGGGAAATTGTGTTAGCAGCAGGCATGTTAAAACTTGACCCGCTAATGTAAAGGCTGTGTCTTTCTTTCTTCCAGGCATTGTGTCACTGATTTGACAGCAGTGTCTCAGCAGATAGACGTCTGGAGCTGTGCTGACTGTGAGAGTTTGCAGAGGTGACCAGCAGTTCTGCCGAGGGTTCACTGCCTGTGCTTTATGACCCGAGTCAGCAGCTCATGCCAGACCAAAGCCATCGGAGTGAGTAAATAGCCTATCAATAGCCTTCCTCCCGCAACGCTTCGCTCTTAACTCTCAGACCACACATTACTGAACGCCACATGCCGATCTCCAGACCTCCATCAAAACTATCCACATAGATGACAACTACTTAATATCTTAGGTCAGAGTAAGATTAATATGACTGCACTGACCTTTATCAACGTGTTTATTAATCTTTGTTAAAAATTGATAATAAAAAGGCCTCACAGTGGCGCAGTGGGTAGCACGTTCGCCTCACAGCAAGAAGGTCGCTGGTTCGAGCCTCGGCTGGGTCAGTTGGCGTTTCTGTGTGGAGTTTGCATGTTCTCCCTGTGTTGGCGTGGGTTTCCTCCAGGTGTTCCGGTTTCCCCCACAAGTCCAAAGACATGCGGTATAGGTGAATTGGGTAAGCTAAATTGTCCGTAGTGTATGAGTGTGAATGGGTGTGTATGGATGTTTCCCAGAGATGGGTTGCAGCTGGAAGGGCATCCGCTGTGTAAAACATATGCTGGATAAGTTGGCGGTTCATTCCGCTGTGGCGACCCCAGATTAATAAAGGGACTAAGCCGAAATGAAAATGAATGAATGAAAGTTCATTTTAAGTTCATGTTAGCTGAAATGGGATAAAACATCGGGCAACACATATTTATCATTAATTATGACTTTTGTCTTAATAAATTTGTCTCCTATTTTACCTGCATATTAAAAGTTATTAAGGTAATCGTTGTAGTGGTTTAAAAGATTAAGAATATATGAATAATAGTAAATTAAAAGCCAATAAAAACAAACAATTTCAAAGGACAAACTGGTTTTCATACTGGTTCATAAGTGTTACCATAAGATTATGAGATTAATAAATGATTTAGAAGTATCTAGAGGTTTTTAGCTCTTAGTTTAGGTAACCTTAAATGAAACCTTATTAAAAATATACTTGTTTTTTATTTCAGCTCATTGCCAAATAAGTATTTTATATTTCAGTTAGTTTAACTTGATGAACTAAAATTAAATCAAATCTGAATTTATAAAACAGGCCAAAACCCAACAAAATGAAACACAAGGACTGTATTATTAAAATTAATTTAACAATATCTTACAAAAATATTCAATCATTTAAAAAAAATCAAAAAAATAGGTAACAATTAAGAAATCCTCCTATTGTCACACTTTATTTTCAACCATTCACCAAACCATTCACCATGACTTTTGCCTCAAACTCTGTATTTACTGCTTTATTAATAGTTAGTTAGTAGTTGAGTTTAGGTATTGAGTAGGGTTATAAACAGATTATGTTCATGTAGAATATGTACTTTATAAGTACTAATAAGAAGCTAATAATATAATAATAGCATGCTAATAAGCAACTATAGTTTATATGCTACTATGACAATAAAAATAAATAAAACAACTATCATTATTACTCCAAAGACATAACAAACGTAACATCAGAAATAGTAATATTAATAGATTCATTTGAGATACTTTGTAAGTTAAAGGCACACCAGGAAAAAAAACCTCAACACATTATAATAAGTGACCTACCTTTTTGTGGACTGCGCATCTTCAAGTTACAGCTTTATAGCATTCCTTCAAAAAGTAGGACTTATTTGGTTTCTTCCTATGAAAAGAGGCTCACCCTTTTCATTTCTTTCCTTTCTTTCCCTTGCCCTCATTCAAATCACCAAACATCTGATAACTTTGTCTCCCCTTTGTCCCCGAGGCTTCAGTACACACGTCCTGCATTCCTGTCTTCAATTTATGGTTTCGCTGTGCCATTTCTACAGCACTTTTCTGGATAGTTATTTCAGTGATGCTCGGTTAATAACATTGGTGTTGGGTTTGACAGAAAGACTTAGTGTTAAAGACCTCCATTTATACTTAAAGTGGTAGTTCACCTAAAATAGAAAATACGGTCATTATTTACTGTAAATTATAAATGAGTTTCTCTCTTCTGTTGAACACAAAATAAGATATTTTGAAGAAAGATGGAAACCTGTAACCATTGATTTCTATTGTATTTGTTGTTCCTACTGTAATAAAATCTTGCTAACTTAACTTTTTAAGTGGAATCAAATTAACTTTTGTAGTCATCTCAACTTACATCAATCAAACTGACTAAAATATTAAGTGAAACTTTGTATAACTTTGTATAAAAATTGTTGAAACCTTATTAACTTAGTAGTAGTAGAGAACTTTATTAATCCCTGCGAGGGGAAACTCATCATTAACATCACAATACAATAAATAATTAAACAACAAATACCACAAAAAAACAGTAACAATACACCAAACAACAGTACAACAACACACCATCACAACACAGTATATAACTGAGTATATAAATAAATTAATATATAATATATAAATTACACCACTGTGGAGCATTACTAGTCGCTTACTGAATGAGCTCTTAAGTGTTCTATAAGTATTATTTAGTGGATGTCCTTCAAAAGGATCTTTAATTTAGCCCTTGTTCTCTTTTTTACAGTCACCTCAAGTGAATCAGGATTAAAACCTATAATAGAACCAGCTTTTCTAATAATTTTATTGATCCTGTTTCTATCGTCCACAGTCATACTACTCTCCCACTGGCCAGAATTCCCTGATAAAAAAAAACCTACAGAAACTTTCTACTAATATCAACAGAATTTAACTTCCTTAAAAAGAAAAGTCTTGACTGTGCCATCTTAAATACAACCTCACTATTTTTTTCCAATTTAGTTTACTGTCAAAATGGACACCAAGGTATTTGTAAAACTGGACTATCTCTATATTCTGCCCATTAAATGTCACAGGTAATACTGCTTCATTGTTTCTTCTAAGGCGACACGGTGGCTCAGTGGTTAGCACTGTCGCCTCACAGCAAGAAGGTTGCTGGTTCGAGCCCCAGCTGGGTCAGTTGGCATTTCTGTGTGGAGTTTGCATGTTCTCCTCGTGTTTATGTGGGTTTCCTCCGGGTGCTCCAGTTTCCCCCACAAGGCCAAAGACATGCGCTATAGGTGAATTCAATAAACTAAAATGGCCATAGTGTATGTGTGGGAATGAGTGTGTATGGATGTTTTCCAGTACTGGGTTGCAGCTGGAAGGGCATCCGCTGCGTAAAACATATGCTGGATAAGTTGGCAGTTCATTCCGCTGTGGCGACCCCTGATGAATAAAGGGACTAAGCCGAAGGAAAATGAATGAATAAATGTTTCCTCTAAAATCAATAATTAACTCTTTAGTTTTCCCCAACAAAAAGTTTTCCTGACAAAAAGCTCAACTTCTCTTCTATAGTCTGTGTCATTATTTTGAATAACTTATTAAATTAAGTAATTATTATTAAATAGCCTGTTTATCAAGTTTGTTGTCTTCAGTTTTTACAGTGTACTATGGAGGTTAATGTTTACAGGTTTTCATCATTATTCAAAATAACTTCTTTTGTGTCCAACAGAAAAAAGACACTCGTAGAGATTTGAAACCACATGACGGACAGTAAAAAGTGAGTACATTTTTATTTTTGGGTGAACTATCCCTTTAATAGGGCTGAATTGCACTTGAGGGGAAATGGTTTTGATGATTTGGCGTTGAAGGCGTGTGATTATTTTAAATGAATTAGGTACTACATTGTGAGCCACAAACACTGTTTAGATGTTTTCGGCAGGTTGTAATTTGAATTCCTCATTAATGGAGATTGATTTTGTCAGAATCTCCCATTTCAGACAGAATTGTCAACAGAGCAGACATTATTATTCAAATGGCTCATTAAGGTAGACTGAGTCATCTTTTTAGTTAGACGTTATTAAAACCATTACTTTAATTTGAATTCAACTCTAAACCAGACTAAATTTGAGATGAGATCACTGTCGAAAGGGCTGCATAAGATCAAGAACATTACCCATGACGAGCCAAACTTTAAAGGGTTTATGAAAATCCTGTCATCATTTACTCACCCCTTTACTTGTTCCAAACCGGTTTGGTTTTCTTTCTTCTGTTGAACACGTAAAAAAGAAGATATTTTGAAGAATGTTGTCAATGGCTACTGATTTCCAACATTCTTCAAGTTATCTTCTTTTTGTTCATTATTAATAAACTCATAAAGGTTTGGAAGCACTTGAGGGGGAGTAAATAGTAAACTAAATCAATTAAAAAAGGCCAAAACGCAACAAAATGACACAAGAAAAGTTCATTATTAAAATTATTTTCTAAAAAATTATTTTATATATATATAAAGTATACACAATTTTTAAATAATTATTAAACTCACTAAAAACATAAACAATATCTCCTTAATCTTCTCATTGTCACACTTTACTTCAAAGATTAATTCTCATGACTAACAAACCATTCGCCATGACTTTTGCCTCAAACTCCTTTTTTGCTGCTTATTAATAATTAGGTAGTGGTTGAGTTTAGGTATTGAGTTTGATAAGGGATATAGACAGATTAGGATCATGCAGAAGATGTACTTTATAAGTACATCTTAATATAATAACTAGTAATATAATAAAATAAAATAATAACTAATATAATAATAGCATGCTAATAAGCGTTAATATGCTACTCTAACAAAAAAAGTAGATATTTTGAAGAATGCTGTCAATGGCTACTGCTTTCCAACATTCTTCAAAATATCTTCAACATAAACTCATAAAGGTTTGCAACCATCCCTTGATGCGGACTAAATGGTAAACTATCACTCTAATTTGTGTTCTCTCCAAATGTCGCCCTGTCAGGTTCATGAATGCAGCGAACAATATTATATGAACGTTGAATATGGCACTTTTTGGGATGGCTGTCCGGTTGACCTGCCCTCAGTGATTCAGGGATGAAGACAAGGAGCGTCATTGTTCCAGGGGAAAAACAAGACAGACAGGTATGACTCACGCACATGGATGTTATTGGCATGGGCAGAGGAGAAATATTCCCCAGCCCCACCAAAATATTAAACATCATATTCATTTTCCGTTCAAGTTTTTCAGTTTTACGTGAGGCGCGCACTGTTAGGCCAAAACATTTTCAATGTGTGGAATATACGGTTGAGTCAAAGAACACTTTGGGACATTTAAGTTGAACAAAATATCTGAATTTTATAATAAACCAAGTGGAATTTGTTAGTTTCTCTTAAGCAACTGGTGTCAAGATGATTTTCTTTAGCTCAGCAAGGCTGCATGTTTATACATTAAAATATAGTTTTTCTATTTTAATTATTCCTGTAAAACTAAAATTTTCAGCTAGTCTTTACTTCAGATTTTAGAAATCAATCTTTATCTGATGCTTAAGGAACATTTATTATCAGATGGTTTTTATGGAACCATTGTGTTTGTGTTCTTTGATAAATAGACAGTTCAATATAATAGCATTTATTCGAAATGTACATGTTCAGTAACAATGTAGTATTTACTATCAATATAAAGGTGCAATAGAATGCATTGATCCATTAAGTTGAAATTGTCTTCTGATATTTACAAAGAAGGTATGTGGCTTATGTAAATGCAAAAAAATCTCCATCAATTATTTTACAAACCCATTTAGAAACCCCTAGATTGAAAAGTTCAGTTTTTACCTTATTTGGAAGGGTCATAAAGGCTGCACGAGGGCGCAGTGAGTAGCACGATCGCCTCACAGCAAGAAGGTCGCTGGTTCGAGCCTCGGCTGGGTCAGTTGGCATTTCTGTGTGGAGTTTGCATGTTCTCCCCGTGTTTGCGTGGGTTTCCTCCGGGTGCTCCGGTTTCTCCCACAAGTCCAAAGACATGCGGTACAGGTGAATTGGGTAAGCTAAATTGTCCGTAGTGTATGTGTGTGAATGAGTGTGTGTGGATGTTTCCCAGAGATGGGTTGCAGCTGGAAGGGCATCCGCTGTGTAAAACATATGCTGGATAAGTTGGCGGTTCATTCCGCTGTGGCGACCCCAGATTAATAAAGGGACTAAGCCGAAAAGAAAATGAATGAATGGAAGGGTCATAAATATTGATCAGCTCTGCTCTCATGCTCCCAAGGCTTATATCTCTGATACTCACACAGCGGGATGTACTCTGAAGTGCACATGTGGAAAGTATACTTCAGTCATCAAAAATATTTGAACAAATGGAGTAGGTGCCTTGCCAAGTGACAAGCTTTTCAACTGAAAGGGGAGAAGATGTTCACATTAGGAGCGAATGAGCTGTCAGTCAATAACTTCTGAAGAATTGTGTCATGGATGAAAAATAGGTTTAATTATATTTATACCCAGAAAAAAGGGCCAACAAAGACGTATTCAGAGTTGTATTTTGTAGATTTAACAAGTATGAAAACACAGGCAGAAGTTAACATAAACATCTGGATTAACAGATGTGTTTTTAAAGTTTACTGACATTTTTTTTAACTCTTAAACTCAGCAGTTTACATGTGTTTGTTGCCTCATTACAAACATACATGAACAATTTCACAATATACACGTTAAACTTACATGTCATTGATTTAAAGAGACCTTATGCCTCTTTGGCACTGAATAAATTTAGAATTCATCTTTCCCAAATTTAGCCTTTTGACGAGCTGTAAACAGATAAGATGCTGTTGCATTGACTTGACCCAGAGCTAATGCCTGTTGCATTTTCAAAATAACAATAACGCATACATAGGAAATATAATATGCTGTGTTAAACTTAGAAAATAAGGGAAAAAATATGTATATAATTGTTGTAATTTTACATTGTGGCACTGGATTTAGGTTTAATAACAATGAAAACACACAACGGAAAAGACAAAGGAGAGTAAAGAGCAGTAAAGAAAGCTAATCACAGTGATCTGAATTATAGCTGCTCAATTCACCAGCGTCACATTAACCGATGAGGTAAATAAAAATACAGTGTTACAATTGGTTGATTATTAAAAATGTTTGAAACTATACACTACATAGATTTTGACAATTGTAGAACCTTATTTCCTCCACTGAACAAAAGAATTAAAAGGTAACTGTGTAGGTAAACTGTGAAGGTAAACCGCCTTCTTTCATCTGAGAAATATCGCTAAGTTATGAAATATGCTATCCATCTCAGATGCAGAAAAGCTAGTTCATGCTTTTATGACTTCTAGGCTGGATTACTGTAATGCTCTGTTCACTGGTTGCCCAGCATCTTCTATTAATAAACTTCAGCTAGTACAAAATGCAGCTGCCAGAGTTCTTACCAGGTCTGGAAAATATGATCATATCACCCCAATTTTATCCTCCTTACACTAACTGCCTGTTAAGTTCCGTATTGATTACAAAATATTGCTTCTTACCTATAAAGCTTTAAATAATCTACCTCCTGTTTATCTAACTAACATTCTGTCTTGCTACAATCCAACCTGCTCTTTAAGATCTCAAAACGCAGGGCTTCTGGTAGTACCCAGAATAGCAGTCGAGTAAAGGAGGTCGAGCCTTCTCATTTATGGCTCCTAAACTCTAGAATAGCCTTCCTGATAATGTCCGAGGCTCAGACACACTCTCTCAGTTTAAAACTAGATTAAAGACCTATCTTTTTAGTAAAGCATACACTCAATGCATCACATAACGGTATGATACATGAGTGTGCTCCACACAGGTGAGCTGGCTTGACAACCACCTGTAGAACACACTCCTCCTGTCTTCATGCACCAGAGATCGTGTTAGAAACTCTCATATGCTTTACATATTTGTTTATATAACTGCTATTTTCATCTATAACAATACATTTTCTTTCTGGTTTAAATACACTATGAACAGCAGCTACGCTAAATATTTTCTTTTTTTTCTATTTCCACCTGGGGATACTCATCCCGAGGCCTCTACAGACTATGCAGCGCCATTGATGCAATCCTAGACCTGTGAAGAGATGATCCAAAGGTATCCTGGACCAGGCCGTATCCCGAGCTGATGCTGTGGTGGTCATGGAGGAATGGAGTGCATGAGACTGATTCCTGAAAGGCCACAGTGACAAACAAGTCTACGCTTGATCCTGTGGGCCAGCCTGACCTCCCGTCGGTGCCCTACCACACCTGCAGCTTCCAAGATGGACGTCCAGCTTTCCCAGCCTCCGGCGCCTAGACTGCAGCTCCACACAGGAAGTTTGGCCAGAAGAATAATGATCGTGCCCAACAGAGCCTGGTTTCTCTCAAGGTTTTTTTCCCTTCACTTCGTCAATTGGTAAAGTTTTTTTTCCTCACCACTGCCACTGCCACTGGCCTGCTCAGATCGGGACTTGTGGAGCTGCACTTCAGTGGATTTGCTCTTCAGTACTTGAACTTTCAGCAGTGAAACTTAAACCACACTGAACTGAACTGAACTAAACTGAACTTCAACTCTGAAATCTGGACTTTCTAGAACATGTTAAGCTGCTTTGACACAATCTACATTGTAAAAAGCGCTATATAAATAAACTTGAATTGAATTGAATTGAATTTTTACTGTACAATTCTGTACAATTTTTTAATTATGAGTTTACATCTCATCATTCTAACTTTTGTCCTTCATTTTATATCTCAGGCTTTTTCTTTTTATCACAGTTTTGATGAAATTCAGAAGTAGGAAAGTCAAGTTTCCTTTTTTTATTTTTGGCTCACACTATTGAGAAAGGCATCAGGGGAGCGACTATATTGTCATGAATCTGAAGCAGAACTACTAGGAACATTATTCCCAACATTACTCAGTATGCACTCCTTTGTGTTCAACAGAAGAAAGAAACTCAAACCGGTTTGGAACAAGTGGAAAATGAGTAAATAACGACACAATATACATTTTTGGATGAACTATCCCTTTAAGTTTTCATTTCAAGTGTTTGTAAACTTAAACACTATTCTTTGTATTATTTAACACCATTAGTATTTGCTTCATTTATTTTATTTTTTTTATCTGGTGTCCAAACACTTTTTGGGGTCACTGTATCACTGTAGCAAGAGTGGTTCAGAATAGCATTACACTTGACTACATTGTTTATTTGTGCCATGAAATGAGCACTCAACGATGAGTTTTTGCCCTCATTTTTGAAGGCAGCCATATCAAGTTACTGCCTTGCATGTTATGTGCCTTTGTGAACACCATTCTGGTATTTATGACATTTAAAGGGATAAATCCCTCAAAATTAAAAATTTGGTCATCATTTACAATCTTCATTCAGTCTAAAGCAAATAGAGCATACATTTTCTTATTATTAAAGATTCAAAATATGGGTAAAATAACATTCAAATGTCATTCTGTGTAACATATATTTATGTAAAAAATGTAATAACATATATTTTTAAACATATGTAAAAGTGATTGCACAATTTGTTTTATTAAATGTTAAATTATTAAAAACTTCTTGCTGAAAAATGATGGATATTGATCAAGTAAAAAGAAATAAAACATTTGGGACTTTTAATATGTCATCAAATGATTCTTGTTCTAAATATGCCTGATAAGAGTTCTGGAATGACATTTTAGTCTATAAATCATTGTATAATGCATGAGTCAGAAGAAAAAAGGCCAAACATAAAACTATAGATTGCAGACAACAGTAGATAACAAAATATCTTGATATATATTACATCACAGGCTAAACAAATGTCACAGCTTGTTGCTTCTTGTCCAAAACAAGTCTCAACATGTTCGTGCATGTCTTTATGTACCCGTGCATGACTGTGTTTCTCTTGTCCCTTTGAATTAAACGCCAATACCTCATCCTAATTTTTCAAGCCCATGTCTGACAGGAGTTTGTTTCATCCGTGACACTGTTTGCTCTGGACCAGGACGGAACACGCGGTTTTACCAACGGTTGTGTTTTGCTTTTAGGTTGCTTAGTCTTTTAACTAGGCAGTCTTATTTATAGCCTCTCTTCTAATGTGAGGGAATAAGTGAAGTGTTATTCCCAGTAGTTCTGCTTCAGATTCATGACAGTATAGTCACTCCCCTGATGCCTTTCTCAATAGTGTGAGCCAAAAATAAAAAAGGAAACTTGACCTATGTTTCTCTCTGGCGCACTGTAATAATAATATATCACTTTCACTTAAAGGGACAGTTCACTTAAATGAAGTCTAAATGATTTGTATGTCCAGTTGAAGTCAGAATTATTAGCCCTCCTGTGTTTTTTTCTTTCTCTTTTTCAAATATTTCCCAAATGATGTTTAACAGAGCAAGGAACATTTCACAGTATTTCCTATAATATTTTTTCTTCTGGAGAAAATCTTATTTGTTTTATTTCGGCTAGAATAAAAGCAGTTTTGAATTTTTTTTAAACCATTTTAACATCATCATTATTAGCCCCCTTAAGCAATATTTGTTTTCAAATTGTCTACAGAACAAACCACTGTTATACAATGCCTAATTACCTTAACTTGCCTAGTTGACCTATTAACCTAGTTAAGCCTTTAAATTGCTCTTTAAGCTGAATACTAGTATCTTAAAATAGTATCGTAAAACATTATGTACTGTCGTCATGGCAGTGATAAAAGAAATCAGTTATTAAAACTATGTTTAGAAATCTTTACAGTTCAGAAGAAAAATCTTTCCGTTAAACAGAAATTGGGGAACAAAATGTACAGTGGGGCTAATAATTCAAGAGGGCTAATAAATCTGACTTCAATATGACTTGTATGAGTTTTTTGTTCCCTTTTCATTAATTATTGAATGTTGGAAAAAAATAATATTGCTATGTTTTTAACATAGTGTTACTGCATTCACCTCTTTTTAATAAAAAAAACACATTAATAAGCCATAACAAATATGATTATATATATCAAATGTTTAACTAATTATAATGTTAAAAAAAATAATATTGTTGTATTTTTATTTTTTACTAGTTTTAACCCTGTTTGGTTTAATGGAATTTAATTAAACATGATGGCTAAATATACTTTGAAAAAGTTGTTGCACTATAATAGAAAAGTTTATACAAAACTTCATAGAAAATGCTTGAATAACTATTTTTGGCACTTCATTTTACATGGATCCAAAATGACAAAACGTGAAACTTGTAACATTTGTTTCATATTTGTTTAAAAAATGATAAAATATTGGTAACACTTAACAATAAGATTACATATTTGCTAACACGGAGAAACAATGAGCAGTGCATTAATTACAGTATTTATTTATCTTTGTTAATGTTAGTTAATAAAAAGTTGTGCGCATCGTTAGCTCTTGTGAACTCACAATGCTTTAACTAATGTTAACAAGCACTTCAGATTTGAATAATACAGTAGTAAATGTTGAACTATGATTTATAAATGCTGTAAAAGTATTGCTTATTTTGAGTTCATGTTAATAAATACATTAACTGTTAACTAGCATTAAATAATAGAACCTTATTGTAAAGTGTGGCCCATTTTTTCAAATATATCTCCTATAGAAACTTTCATTGTTTCTGTGTGTGTGTGTGTGTGTGTGTGTGTGTGTGTGTGTGTGTGTGTGTATATACACGCACACACACTCATAAAACAATCTGTAGTGTTTTTAAAGATGCGTTTTACATTTTAGGTAGATATAAGCTCCCAATAAAAGTAAAACATTCATTTTCTCATATCTTTTTTTTTTTGCTAAAAAAAAACTTATCAATTTCTCTACATTTCTGAATAGACACTGTATTGACTGACTGTCAATAGGAAGTAGCACAAAAAGGCTCAAGAACACAATGGCAAGAGAATACACACATCACCTCAACTGTTTAAAACTGAAGTTGCCACTTTAGACCTTCTCATTACACTCTTTAAACTGCCAAATCAATGAACTCGTTAAGTCTATTAAAACTAGATGTAGATGGAGCATAATATAATTTCCAGCTATAAAACTGAGTGTCTAAAGGTCTGTTGTAATCATTTTAACATCACATCCTAGAAATACAGCTCCTTGATGTTTACAAAAATAACATCAAGTTAATGACACGGATATGGGGTTATGAAAGGAAATGGGATTCGATCTCCAGGGGCAGCATGGGTGGGTTAACAAAACAGCCTTTGTGCGATACCTTTAGTGACACTGGAAAACAGAGGCCATTGTGCTTTAGAAAGGATCCTTATGGTTCATGTCCTGGAACTGCAATGGATCCATTTCCTCAGATTAAGAGTCAGCGCACATTCAGACCACAATACAGCTACACTCGCAGTTTCACCACTGACCACTTATACCTCTCAGTCTCATGATAAGTGATTTAGAAATACTCTTTTTTTTTTTTTTTTTCTTTTGTCAAAATATATGCTAAAATATTAGCTAATACGGCATATTTTAGTAGATTATTACTTTAAAAAAAAAGAGGTAAAAGAGAACACATGAAGATGGGTTTTGTGCTTTTTTTTTTAATCACATGGAAATACATGCCTCCATCCCTGAAAATAGAGTTTTACAATTAACAAGGAGACAGAAAACGTTTTTTAGAGAGCACAGGTCTCACTTTTTTTGTACAATGTTTTTAGGCACTTGGAATTACAACAGCAAACATTCCTTTTCTTGACGACGAAAATAAAATATCTTTGGTCCTTAAAAAAAACAAAACAAGAAAAACAGAGGTTGATTGAAACCACAGTCTGAAAGAACAAAAAAACAAACATGTATAGCTTCACAACACAGAACGCAGCCTTCTCTCCCCACTTACATAACCTGCAACCGTTTAACTGAATCTATCATGACTTTGAGGAAAAAAAACAAAACAATGTGTATTTTTTTTTCCTGCTACATGTGAAAAGATCTTCGCTCACTCTGCAGAACAGAATACGTAAGAATAGGCTCAAATCAGACATACAGCAGTGAACAGTCATTCTAATATGTCACATTTAGCACAAAAACAATAGAGTGCTACAGTCGAGGCATCAAAACCCGGAAGACAAATTCCATAATTACATTTTTTCAATATTTATGGGGTATTTTAATTAATGGGTAAACACCTCAACAATACCTGAACTATGTAAACTGCACACGCATCTTTAAAAAATATATCATTAAAACTACTAAATTTGATTTTTGACATTGTCATACAAAACATTTAACGAATGTGAAGCCAGTGGTGAGAATTAGTCTTCCCAATTTTGACGCTGTCCCAAGAATTCTCTATTGACATTGTTAAAAATAAAAGCTCCTCCAAAACGTCCCTTTTTTTTTTTGAGTTTGGAAAAAAAAAAACGTTTCTATATTCACTTGCTTGCATATCATCTCCAGCACATGGGGATGTACGAGGGCTTTTCTGTGTCAGTTGCAGGGCAGCCACGTCGGATAGGAACTACTGCACGTGTGAACCAGCGGCTGCACATGAGCGATGTAGTAGTTACTGAAGTTGATGTCTCGCACGTACGGCGCCGGCTGGTAATAACATGTGACGTTGGTAACTGTAGGGATGGCGTTCTGTTCGGCGAGCACCCTTAGCGCCAGCATTGAGATAAGATTTAAAGTCTGCCGTCGCTCGTGTCCCATTAAGCAAACAGTACTCTCATTGACCACGTGGTACAACGTGACCAAACAGTCGTACCGTTTGTGCTCCATTCCGGCAAAGTGATTCTGCAGGTATGCCTCCAGTTTTCGCTGCTGCTCCCCTATGTCTGAAAAGTCAATGAAGAACCGAGAGCACATGTACCGCTGGAGCGATTTCATCTCCGATTCGGAGGTAGGACGAAATCCTCGCACTAAAAGATGGCAGTATTTTAAGAGGCCGCCTCCCCGTATTTCTTCGGGGTTTCGTGTTGCGATGGCCTTGTTGCACAGATGGCCGAGAGCTTCCTCGAAGTCCCCGTACATGCTTTCGCCCAAAACTGTAGGGTGGAAACACTCCGACATGGGTGTCTCTGAACAACGGTCGAACAGAAGAAGAGAGTCCAAGACTATCTGGAAGGAGTCCACGCTGAACTCAAACTGTCGTCTTAGAGAGTCTACGAACTTGAGCTCGACATTCTTGCCCGTGTTGTTGGAAAGCGAGATGAGGCTCCAGCGGTCAGTGTCGTTGCACACCTTCACCAGTTTCTGCACGTAAGCCTCTTTCAGAGTCAGCGCTGAGATTCGCTCTTTGCTGACGCCTTCGGGCAGGAAGTCCAGCAGGCTGTCAAGAACCACGTCCTTTACCACGCGGAAAGCTTGGTCGTCTGCCAGCGAAACGCCAAAAATCAGGTCCAAGTCTTTGTATCCGAGGCCTGTGTCCTGGTGCAGAACGTGACTGGCAGCTGAACCGTTCAGCCTAACATCTCGAACCGTGATCCCTCGCTCCTCCAAACGTGCTCGGACCACCTGGAGGAACAGTGATAGAGATTAGCGATTAATTGATACTGAATAATGCATGTTTTATACAGTTTTTACTTTTAGATTGAGGTTCATTTAATATTAACTTCAAGTGAATTTTTAAAAACTGCGCTAAATTGTCTAAATATATCCTCTGATAATCTCTAACTGAATCTTCATTCATGTTAGTTAATCATCCATTCAATTTTTCATATTGTATAGCATAACGATGTGATGCCTAAATTAATTTAAAATGTATTCACAAAATCCTTGCGTCACATCATTTGTTGATGATTCTGCATTTGTTCATTGCGACATAAAGACGAGCATTAGCAGAACATCAGCTCATTTTTCTACTTTTGTGGTCTAAAAAAGAAAAAGAAGTCATGTGGCATTTGGAGCAACACTAGGGTGAGTAAATAATGACAGCTTTTTCACTGCCTGCACTAAGCACTGCCTTGGTTGAGCATTTTGAGGTTACTTTGTTCCGCCACCGCTGCTATTAGATAATTACCTTGTTAGCTAAAAAGCCTAATAAGACGTAATTGCTAGGCTTCGGTGTTGCGTAGCCCATCGGCTCTTTGTGGATTTAAGAAATTGCACAGATTTATACATTTATTCCTCATCCCAATGAGAGTCACAGTTGGTCTACAGTGAGTAATCAACAAAACATCAGTTCACAGTCACTGTCATTTGGAGAGTTTGTCTCTGTTGCTGTGATCTCAAGCTGATGTGATGTGGAATATTTACAGCATACGACTAAACGACTTTTTGAACATTGCATATACACACAAATAAAATATGATTTACTCAGTCTTTGGCACTAAATTAATTTATCAGCAAATTAGAAGTTATTATACCCATGTGTGTTGGCCAAAGATGAAGTCTGCATCAAATTAAATGTATACAAAATTGTAGCATAGATTTATGTAAAATTAATGAACTTAATTGGTATAAGTGATCATATAAAATTGGAATATAAATTATTAAAAACTTCTTGATGACAAATGAAAACATGCTTTGAAGGATAGCAGCAAAATATAAAAATGTCAAATGACAACATCTTTGTTCTAAATAGGCCTAACAATATTTTTTGCTATACAACAACTATTATAAATTGAATGTGATTTTAGGAGACACTCTATTATGCAACAAATAAATAACTTTAGAGCTGTATTATGTTTTTTTAAATGCCTGATACCCTGTTTTCATTTCTGGCAGATATATACTTCGTATAGTACTATATATTACTTTGATTTTACACTATTAATCATCCCCGATATGTTCCTATTAGCTTTGTGTTCAAGAGACTGAGCTGAAGTGGATTGTAAAATCTAGGGTTAATCTGTTTATATAGAGTGTGCAGAGACTGACAGTAATGCATCTACAGAGACTCACTTGGGAACACACACCACTGTGTACAGCTACACAAAACAGCTATACAATGCTGCTCACTTAACTACAGAGGCAGCTGTAACACTTCACATTAAAGGTCTAATAAATCTCAAATGAAAAATGAGGAACACATTCATAAATGCCTAATTCAGTAAAGACCAAAATATTGATTTTGGCACGGCCATCGTTTCATACACGCCAAGCTATTTATATTGTCTTGCAACCATTCAGAGATTAAAACGTGCTTAAATCAAACTCATCATGCCCATCCTGAACGCACATAACCTTCATTTTCCACAGCCCTGTGGGATTAGTGTCAATCAGATCACCTGCCCTCACTCCTGTCAATCGCATCATTAGCCAGTTATTTTTACACATTGGGTCAGACTGCAGCAATTGACCAAGTGAACGCAGTGCAGCTACGCACGTCTGTAAAACATCATGAATCAGACTCGCAGTGGAATTGATCAACCTGAACAGTAATACAGCCGATTTATAAAAAGGGCGTGATTTATTTAAACAAAAAAAAGTGTTTACTTTAATAAAAGACTAATGTAGGAACATCAATCAAGCTAAAGACAAATAGAAACTCAAAGCTTCTTCAATTCCCACCAAATCGACCTGCAGTGCAAGCCAATAATATAATATAATACTAAAATGATGCCAAATCATTTTATGGTCCAACTGTACATCACTTGCCTGCATACGCTATGAAAACCTACATTTTTTGGTCTAACTCAGTCATCACAGTTAAAAGCACAAGGTGCCAATAAGCAATCCTGACCACATTGTGATGATTATGATTGAATAATAATGACAACAGCCACAAAGTCCATGTAATGAGATGGTGCCATGGCAAATCATTAGTGTTAAGAAAAACAGCGAACAAGCAGCCATCTTTTGTCAATTTTGCAATGCCACGTGGAGGCCATGTAATAAAACATCAAAGTTGTTTTTTTACAGGTTTTCCATTAAATCTAATGGGCATCCTAGTTGGCTTTTATTGAGAGGACGTTGCTATCTGTTGTAACCGTAGCAGATGGACTATTATGAAAGCGAGATTGACCATTCATTACTGTACGCTCCATGTGGAGCACGACCGGATCAAAGGTAGAGAAACTGTCAGATTCCACAGTTTCATATCTGTGTAATTAGAACCAATCTTTTGTTTAAAAGATCTAAAGCACGTTGCAGTATGAAGCTTTCACAGTATTTGAGAACACTGAAATAAAAGATGTCAGATGTAGTAGATATGATTGACAGACAATCTCCCTTCCATATGAGAAGCGTGATTTTCTTTTTGACTGCGAGAGAATTCACCCCTTAAGCACTTAAAACAAACCCTCTCTTGTTGGGTGAAGCTATACTGAAGAAAGCAATCTGGAGAAAAGATCAATATCTGCCTGCATGTGTAGATACAAGCCCACACTGCTTGCATATGAGCACAAGAAATCTTTTCATTGAGAAGAGGGGCATTGATGCAGGTTATCACAGCACTAACTCTAGCAGTGTTACATTGCATGGGATTAGGATCGGTAATGAGTCACACTCAGTGCAGGATTCGTGAGAATGTCCAGGTCATTAACAAGTCACTTAAATTTGCCAAGTGCACAGTTTTCTGTATCTGCTGGTGGGCCAAAGGCTAAGAATGTTTTGCTTATCCTTGAGGGGTTGAGACATTACACCAATAGCTGGCCTTGCAGTGGCAGATCAGACTGCACAAATAAATAAATAAGTTAACATTCAGTACAAAATGTTGCAGCTTTGGAACTTTTATGTTATAATTTATTACTCAAAATTAAGTTTTATCTAATATGAACTTACATTTATGAAACAGTAACTATGCCAGTTCTAATTGCTGCTTTTTATCTTCTAGTTAACCATATATCTACAGTTAACTATAATAAGAAATAGTAATTTGTATCTAATAAACATTAAATCAACATTCTATATGCATTCCCTTGTTACTACCATCACATATGTCTAATATATATTCCAAGCACACTGAATTTGATGATTTGCCATTCAGCTATTAACAGTTCACTTCTGACCAGTATACCTTTCTTTTTAAACTGGCATCTTATCATTAGGTTCTAGTAGCCTACTTATAGTTCCCATGGGTATAAGTAGCTATTCTAGCTACTTACACTCATGTACTTTTATACTTATACTTTATTAGTATTTATATGAGATTGTAGTAGCCATAACAGTTACTAAATGTATAATTGCTTTTTACTTTAATCGCTTAATGAAAATTCTGATTTAATCAGATTTAAAATGTGCATTTAAATATCAGACGTAAATATTAGTAACACTACAAAAATACATTAAAGCGTTTGAAAAAAAAAAAGTATACTCATTAAGTGTTAGGATAGCTGAAATACATTTCAATGGCTATAAGTAACTAAGAAATAAATACTATTAAGAAATGTTGCATGATAAGTAGGCAGGTTAAAATTGCGATAGGCACCGGCTACAACCGGTAGTCAGAATAGCTATCGTCTTGTCACATTAAGATAGTGACTAGAAGCACAAGAACTCTGATATTAATCATTACTGGAATAACAAGTACTATATAATTAACAATAACTAGCGAGCCTGCTATAAGAAATACGACGAGTAAAATCACCACGTTACTATTTTTAAATTACGTTAAAAATGTAATTAGTAGTGGTATTAGGAAGTAAGCCTAATTAAAATATAGAATTAAAAAAATAAATACGTCATGAAGTAACATTTATACCCTCAAAAGGAAACTTTATAATCAAACGTAGTGGTGTGCAGAGAGAGTTGAGAGAGAGAGATATGCGCTTTCATATTAACCTGAACAATCTGTCGCGGCTGCACCGAAAGCGTCGGGAAGTTTCCACGTCCGTGAACTGGAACCGTCTCTCCGAGAATAGAGTCCAAACGCTGCACCTGCTCCCAAGACAACACGCAAAACCGCCGACACTGCTCTGTCACATCACCGGAGGACATGGCGATGGAAAGAACAACCAGTTTTAAAAATGATCAAAAACTTCTGGTCGTCTTCCGCGCAGATATTGCTCTCCTCTCAGCAGATGAACTTCCTTCGCAGATCCGAAATGTGAAAAGCTGTGTTATTTCACTGTTGCTCTCTTTATCAGATATATATATATATATATATATATAAACGGACGCGGTTCGTGAGGTCATCCAGTTGCGCTCGTGATTCACTATTCCCAATTCACGCACATCCAACTGAGACGGTAAAGTGTTACAATTCTGCTAGGAACTACCATCTGAATGGGATTTATAGTTATGAGATTTGCATACTTGCCACTTATTGGTTGAATGCTGGAGCTCATGAATAATTTCGCAGCATTCTTGGATTGGATTGGCGGAGGCGTAACATTCTCATTCTCAGTAATCACAGCACCGCTAAAACACTGTAATCGTAATGCCTCACATTTGCAGAGAGGAACCAGAAACAAATGAACAACTTCCAAGAATGCTGGATTTAAATTTACTCGAAAATATTTAGTTTTACTCTTTTTTTATCTGTATCTGTTTGCAGTACATGTGGGACGAACACGAGACGTTGTGTTTTAGTTGCAACATCCAATCAAATTCAGCATATTAAATGTACGCGTCTCCTGTTTCAAAAAACATTAATGAAAAAAATCTAGCATCATTCAGTGCAACATTACAAATGAAACAACATATACTAATTAAAACAACGAGCTAATTAAAACATAAATGAAGTTTTCACACCAAGTTTTATTGTTTTTGATTACTAAAAACGTTTTTAGTAATCAAAAACAATAAAACTTGGTGTGAAAACTTCATTTATGTTTTAA
>CAIGQW010055978.1:779844-819360 GCA_903798125.1 Danio choprae | reverse complement strand
GGAGTGTGGTTGCTCTATCATTTGGAGCGGGAAAAGGTGGACCTATGACTTTTTTTAAAAACTACACCAAATTAAGTGATGAATTCATTTCTTAAAACAAATTTGACATTATTAAACAGTACCATGCAAGGTACTACTGATTTTCAATGACCAATGTAAAGTGAAGATGCAAATGAGAACCAACATTGAGTAAATGCAACTCACAGTCTATTAGCGAGCTTTGTCTAATCCTTAACCTGTCAGGCTACTCATCTAATTACAAGTGAAGGGAGGCTCTGAGCTGAAGTCATTAACAAATCTAGTACAAGCTCTGGCCTATGAACCATGGCTTACCTTTGTCCCATATCTGGTTGCATTCATTAGCATAGGCAGCTGATTGAGTAGAGGGTCACTGACTCTTCTTACTAACAGACACAGAAAATGTTTGCTAAATGTCTTTTTGTTTGTTTTTGCTTTCATCCAAATAAGCTGAATAGAATATAGCACTATATGATCTGTTTCGGGAAATGAAAAGATATGCAACACAGTGGCTGTGACTGAGGGGAAATACATCATTTTAATTTTCTCCATGTGTTTGATGTAGGTGCTCTGACACGTGAACAAACAATTATGTGATACTTTACCCTTCCGTTATTTATTGTATTTTCCTCTAGGCACTCACTTAAACTAATTGAAAAGTCATTGAGAAAAAAAAACATGCCTCGTGATCATTTTTAGGTTCTTGCGAGCACGATGCTTTCAAACAATCAGTGTTGTTTTGTGCTAATTTTTATATTGGCCACATATAATTGTAAAGTTTAGGAGTGACAGCTGCATTTAAACCCAGGAGTGAATTGCTTTAATTACCGGTTCATCCATTACGCCATTAACAGGGAGTTTAATGGCTTTTTTAGGGAGTTAATTTGGTTGTCACTCCCATAAATGACTAAGCTGTGTGTGTAGGGAATAGGAAAAAGATCTAAAAGGTAAACTGACAATCAAATTTAACTGCAGTCTGAGTTCAGCCAAAGAGATCTGTTCTGACTGTTCTTAATGGGCTTATATTTCACAAGAAACAGAAAGAATAACTTCACATTTAAAAACACAGAATTGTTTTAATTCTCTTTTAAATAAATGCTATTTTTAAACTTTCTATTCATCAAACAATCTTTGATTATAAAATATAAAACCAACATATTAGAATGATTTCTAAAAGCTCGGTAACACTTTACAGCAGGGTTCCATTAGTACAGTGTTTCTCAACCATGTGGACGTTCACTGCATGTTTTGAATGTCTCCTTTTTCTTTTACACCCATTAAAGGGTCTTTCAGTCTCTGCTAATGAGATGGTAATCTGAATCAGGTGTGTTTGGTTAAGGAGGCCTGGAAAATGTGCAGAGCTGGTGGTCCTCCTCGAACATGGTTGAGAAACACTGCATTAATATTTAATAGGGTTGTCAAAAGTATCGAGTGCTGGTACTGAAATTTTTAAATCGTCTATTTACTACTAACATTTGAGCGCTGTTGAGCCCGTTCTTAAACAGCGCTGATTGGCCATTCACAGCCAATCACACTCATTTCTGTTGAGCACGTGAACACAACGGCCAATCAGCGCTGTTTATGAACATGCTGAAATGGATGATTTTAAAATTTCAGTACCAATTGGTACCAAACGCAATACTTTCATACTTTTGACAACCCTATTTACTAACATAAACATTGAACAATACACTTATTACAGTATTTATTCATATTAGTCAACAATAGCTTATGGAAATAAAGTCATTTATTGTTAGTTAGTGTTAACTAACTCACAGTGCATTGACCGAAGTTAACAAGAATCATTTTAAATGAATTTAAATAACGCAATATTGAACTGAACAGTAAATGCTTAGTTCTTTTTTATAAATCTTAGTTTATTTTAGTAAATAATGGAACCTTATTGTTCTTTTGAAACAAAAGATTTGAGTTAAGTGTTAGTTTAAGCTTACACACCTGTAAAAAGCAAGTACCAACTCAGGCCTTGAATCTCGAATTTTCTTGAGATCTCGAATCTTAGGACACAAAAGGCATGCCTAAGTCAACGCAGGCCTGTTTTCCTGGCTCAGAAAGAATCAGAGACAGAGAAGGGCATGAACTCAGGTCTCCAAGCCTCCGCATATAACACGTCCATCTGAAGAGCATTACGCTTTTGCTTTATCAATCATTGGCCTTGACATCTGCAATAAAATACTGCCCTCTCCCTCTGACCTGTGCCAGCAAACCCTTTGTAGTATTAAAAAAAACTATAGATATCATCGTGAGACAAGCATAAAAGCATGGCTGTGTGATTTCCTGACTGCATATGATTTCCTGACTGACTAACCACGAACCACCACTGCATGAAATCCAGTGTATAAAATGGGAGAAGAATTAGCCATGATTAAATTTCACACACGAAGAAACCAAATGAATGCTGCATAAGTAATTAAGCATCCCTAATAGTGGTTATTCAAACAATAAATAAGTCATTAACGAACAAGCACAGCTCAAAAACAAAATGTGAAATAGCAAGCATAGATTAGTGTAAAGCTTTTTTTCAGTTCACTCTAACATGTGGTACTTTTAATATTGGACACAGATGCTGAGAAACCTTGGCTTCTTCTTTTTCTAGACTAATAAATCCAAGACTGTAAACCTGCTTTTACAGCTAAAGTAAAAAATGAAATGCATCATGGGGTGTGCTTTTGAAGTTAAGAGTGGAATCAATATCCCAATAATGTGACACTGGTACAGCATATTTAATAAAAAAAAACAAGAAGTTAACACTTTACAGGAAAGTTGTATCAGTTCATGTATTTACTAGCATGAACAAACAATGAACAATACATTAATTACAATATTTATTCGTCTTTGTTAGCGCTAATGAAAAATAAATTGTTCAGTGTTAGTTCTCGTTAACGTGCAGTGCATTAACTAATGTTAACAAGCACAACTTTGTATTTTAATAATTCACATGTAAATGTTGAACTGTGATAAATACGTGCAATAAACAGCGTTCATTCTCATAATCTCATAAATATACTGTATTAACTATAACATTAACTAATGGAATATATATTTTACCAAGATCAGATCAGGTTTTGTTGCACACAGATGTTTACATTGTTGTTTTAAATGTGGCCAATATTAAATTTCCGGTGTGAACTACCCATAGTCCTAACCTGACAACGCAAGTACAACCTGCCATTAGTACAAGTGCATACTAATATGAATAAAGCACATTGTTAGATTGTTAATATGATTATTATTGTCGTTAAAATTGCAATAATAATCAAACCGTTTTTATGAACTATAAATGGTTGTTTTGCTAGTACTAAAGTGTATTTTTATGTCTGAAACTTAAAATAATAATGTGATTATGTTAATGTTATGTAATTAAAAACACTGAGCTATAATAAGTACGCCGCACATCTTTCTCTGGCTTAGCGCCAGTTGTCAAGGGAAAGCAGATTTGAATTTAGCAACTGATCACATGATGCATTAATTGATTAATTGATAATTAATTAAATATGTAAAAGTTGCATGAATTCTGACATAACCATTCACACTGTACTTGCATTGCAAAACATCAGATCTGTACTGGATTTAATACCACATATGAAGGTGGCACAAATCAGAATTTAAAATAGATTCCAAGCAGCTTGCTATGTTAACATAGCCTTAGGGGCAGTTCACACAGAACACGTTTTTCCTTTCCAAAGCGCTACTATTCTACTGTTTTTCGATGTAAATTGAAATGCCGCCCACATGAGCGCTGCATTTTTTAGACATCGTGTCAAGTTGAAAGATCTTCAACTTTCACACACATTGCAGCTCATCACTGTCAGTTCCAAAATCAGCAGACCAATCAGAAGAGGTCATTGCACAGCATTGCGCGCTTCTGTTTATTAGCAAGTTAGCATGACAACTTATGATGGTTTTATTTACTGTTATATCATGGCTCATTGTGGCTTTGTCCAAATTTCTTGAGTTATAAGATGAATGTTCTGTTGCTTATCATAAAATATTGTTTTCCTATTTCTAACGTTAATAATATCATGTCACATAGACCTCGAGCTACACTGTGCTTTTTCGAAACCCATGCCTAGAAGATAATGCCGACACGCATTGAATGTGGGGTGGTGTTTGAAGGCGTTAATATTGAAACACAACATTTCAGATGATTTACAATGTGGTCAGCCTGCTGCTTTGTCCATTCACACACATTATCATCGCATGATCTCTTATACCAAAAACACATGACTTTTTTTAATGCACATACTGGAATTTGTTCGGTAAAAGTGTTTCCATAGTAGTTTATGCACATTTGTTCTTACGTTATTTATACGCATTTTCAAAATTTACGCACATCTTCCCACTGAACATTGGACTTCTGACAGACGTCCAAAAGACATCTATTATACCAACGGACGCAATATAGACTTGATATGCACGTCTGTCAGAAGTCTAATGTTTGGTGGGTTGGCGTTTCCATCAACCATTTTTTTATGTGCATATCCAAAATGCGCATAAAAATAGGTGGATGGAAACAGCTAATGAGGCCTTAGTTGTCATCTTTGGTGTATAAAGAATTTTAAGCATAACACAAATGGTTAGAAATTTGTCCAGTAAGTGAAAGCAATTTCAGCAGCAATTTTTTTCGGCAAGCACAGCAAATGTGTTATGAACAGTTATGACTGCTACCTGTTTGTCTGGTACCTACAAAGAAAATGATAATCACCTGTGGTAGAAGAGGAATGTTTGTATCTGATATGCAAAATGACAAATGACTACATGCTGACAGTGTTTAATTCTGCTTGATTGAGATCAGCGGTGGGGAAAAAAAAGCAACTTCTGATTTTTCTTTTGCCAAAGTGAAGCAGTCCAGACTAAAGTTTTTGCCGCAGTCTACAACGTGTTCTATAACCATTATGTGCTTTTGACTGAATGTTAAGAGGATGTGGTCTAAGCCAAACACCCTTATTTCGTGTTTCTGCAGTGACAGGCACTTTTCCTTAACCACATTTGGTGTTGTTTTGGAAATCGTCAGTCAAAAGTGACACACAGCACTTAGAGCGGATGTTGTCTCCATTTAAAGCTAATTATTGAGATAAAATCTAAATACCTTGTCTACGATCAATTAGAAAAAAAAACAAAAAAAAAAACATGTTCACCGAGCTCACATGAAGAGATTCTTATAAATGCCACCCACAATCACTTTAACAAAGCCTCAATTCAACTTCTGCATTAAGTGCACCACTTCAACTTCAATGGTAGTTCCTCTGAATTATGGCACTCTGTCAGCAAATCAAATCAGTTTTATTCAGACACAGATACATTTTCATATATACTTTGACTAAATAATGGATGGCCGTATTAATATAAAAGAATTCTGATTTATACTTTCGCCTGGCACCGCATTGCGCACCTCACGAAACGGACGAGGCTTTTATACTTGACGCGGTCGCCGTTGTGATGTTCTTTAACACGACAGGGGGCAGTCAAAAGAAAAAGATCAGACAGATAAGCATAGAAGTAGAAAGTTTCCGAAACTACGTCTTATCATTAATATCGTTCAAGATATTTGAAGTAATTATTTTTATTATTCTTATAAATTATTTTAATGATTATAAAGATTTTTATAATGATTCAAAAACATTTTAAATCAAACTTTGATGCATCACTTGCTTTTGTTTTAATAAAGTTTATTAAAATATTAATGACAACAGAACATGGGTCGCTGTACAAATATATTTTTATTATAGAAAGAATAAACCATTATCACCAATAAAGTCCAAAAAAACAGGGCATCAGTATGTTGTAAACCGATAAGTTCAAATATTCTTTTTAAGTGATCAAATAAATAATATGTGCTTTATTTATAGTTTTGTATTCAATCTAAATGAATGGAGAAAAAACACATTTCTGTAATTAAATAATCTGTTTTGGGTCTAACAAACTTATCCCTCAGGTTTTTCCACACTTTTCCTAAAACTTTTCTCTTTTCTGACGGCTGTTGCAATTTCTAGCCAAAAATTATTGTCTTGTGGATGCCCTTCCAGCGGCAAACCAGTACTGGGAAACACCCATACACTCTCGCATTCACACACATTCAAATTTAGTTAATCCAATTCACCTATAGCGCATGTCTTTGGACTGTGGGGGAAACCGGAGCACCCGGAGGAAACCCAGGCGAACACGAGGAGAGCATGCAAACTCCACACAAAAACGCCAACTGGCTCAGCTGGGACTCGAACCATTGACCTACTTGCTATCAGCCGACAGTGCTAACACTGATGTTAAAGAATCTTAAAGGCTAATGGAAATTATATTTATGACTATGATTGTGCATGCTTTATTAGAATGTTGTCTTATGTGTTATGTAGCTTTTTTACATTTAAAAGGTCTAGAAAATTAAGGTAGACAACAAAGTTACTGGACTAGACTCGAACTCTGCACACCTGAAGCACAGTTGGGCTACATGTCTGCGCTGATATCAATTCTAAATTGCCAAAATGATTCGTCAGCAAATAAAGTTTCACTTCTGGGACAAATCTCCATAATGCCAAGCCCTATAGTCTACATTGGCTGCCCATGCACGAACATTTATTTGGTATTGCCATCTTTGAGGTAACTTACAAAACAAAATATTCAGCCAAAAACTGGAAACTTTCTATGAGTTCTGCCTGTTTGATTACACAACATAAGTGTTTTTGGAACTGAAAACACAGAATCTAACATCCAAAAACGAAAGTCTTCAAAAACAATGATATTGTGCACATGCATGGTACATGCTTAGGCAGGTGTACACAAGGCAAGCGTGATCAAACACACAACAATGGTGGAATTCATGGTAGTGTTGTTATTCTCTTGTGTTTCTTGTGTTACCTGATGAAGACCTTGTAGGTTGAAACATTGTCCAATTAAATGGCCAATGGCAATTAAAAGTTTTTCTATAGTGTTGTTGTTAATGCTTCTTCAGCAGTGTAGATTTACTTTACATTAAAACCAACAGCGGAGGCACATCTTGCACACACAACAAATTGTACATCAACACAAACAATGAGCCGCTGGCTGAATAAAGCATTATTAATTAAATTCAATGTTTCCATTTTCCAAATGTTTTCCACTTTTTTTTTTTAATTTCAAGGTTAAAACCTCTGACCAATCGGAGGAGAGTAGGGGGGACTTAATATAAAAAAATATTAAGAACAAACTCATTCAAATCTATGAGGAAAAATTTAAGCGTTAAAAGATACTGGAAGGTACTGGAAATGGGAAAAAAAGGCAGAGTTTAAACTCTGATGTTGTTCTTCTCTATGGTTCCCACATCATTTTGTAAAGCTAGAGTAGGTTACACTAGGAAAGAGGATATAACAACCCCATAATTATGCATTTCAGCATTTCCCATATCCAATTTTGTTACATAAATGTCAGCTTGATGGTACTGTGGTGAAGCCAAATATCACATCCAAAATACTTCAAGTACTGAGAATGCAAATGCTCAAATCAATCATGCAACAGGCCGTAAACCATAAAAAAAAAAACAATGTCCTCTTCAGATGTATGCAAACAAGAAGTGGAAAACTGTGCCATCTACTGTTGAGATGAATGTGCCATCATTGAACACAACAAAAAAAGATATTGTGTGAGATTGTGCCCGACCGAAGAAAGCATTCAGGCAACTAAATCACAACTGGAAAAACATTTTTTATTACTTTAAGTCTTCAGGTGAAAAAGTATAATAATAAGACAAAACACAAGTTATACATTCTTTTACTTTCCCTCTGACACTTCTGGCAGTGAAAGACATCGGTTTAAGGTCTAGTTCTTAAATGTGCAAGACATTTCTCCAACTTATACTGTCAACTTTATTACTGTGCCTGACTTCTATTTATTAAAATATGACGATGTAAATAACTCAAAATTCATCAGTAACCCATCATCTCAAGGCAAAAGGTTTAAGTCAAAACAGTTCTTCAACGGGACCTTAGTTAAAACACTAATAACAATTCAAAAGCAATTGTTGACCCACCAATGAAAAGTCAGAAATGCACCAGGGTTTTTAAAAGATTAAAAATTATTTTTGGAGTTTCAAAGGATTATCTTAAAAAGATGTATGCAAATTTCATTATCCAAAAAGGCAAATATTACGTATTATAGTTGCAGTTATACTCGCATATGATATTTTGTTTATTAGCTTAACAGTGGGAATTGACATCAGAGTCAGAATTCCACTGAATTTTGGTAACACTTTGAAACGAGGTTAAAAGGGCTTACTGAAATTATAACATGATTACATAAATCATTATCTATCTAAATGCATGACTTAATTTTAAAACTTTTCATAAAATGTAAAACAAACAAAAAAAAACTTTAAAGTGCTACTGAAAGGTATATATTTTCTAAAAAGCGCACTTCCACATTTGCATCCACAAGATTACTTAATATGACCTTATGGCTAACTAGTTGTTCAAAATGTTTGTGAAAAATGCATTACACAGGTTTTGTGCTCTGTGACTTACACTGTTTTATCACTCTCCATCTAATAACAACAAACTAGATTCATTATCTTAAAGGGGAAAATATAATCACTGTAAAATTTCACTTGGGTTTCCACCGAGAGAAAAAAAAAAAACATTTAAAGGAGAAAAAAAAAACACTGTATTAAAAAGGACACAAAACAAAAATGTGAAATTTGTTAATTCACTAGAAACCACAACGTTATACAGGAGAAAACGACTCCTGGACCAACAGTAACAGCCTATTACAAACATGGAAAACTCAATAACACTCAAATCCTGAGCTCTCCAATCCGTAACTGCAGTGCATCTACTTGGCTGTTGGTGCGAATACTTTAACCAATGACTTTATTGTAGCAGATCTTTAACACCACACAAAATGAATAGAAGTGTCTCCAAAGTAAGGCTTGTTTTAGACCCAAATGATCTTTGAAAGCGTAGAATTATTGCATTAGGTCTAAGGGGATGACAAAAGGCTGGAGAAATGGCTCAAAGTTCCATGAAAAAAAAAAACACTGATCATCCGCTGATATTTTTGTGCAACAGGATTGAAAAACCAAAAGCAACTTCTCAAGAAGCTTTGCATTTCTCTCCATCAAATGTATGATAACGGAACTAAAAACGATGCAGGTTTATTCTCTTTTGTTGAAAGATGGCATGTTTCCTGAGAGGATCCTGAGCTTAGTACGTCACAGTTTCTAAAAAAAGTGTGATGCTGTTCTGGAAACAGAGAGAAGAGTATTTGCACAAGGTTGCTGGTGGCAGAGATACTGCGCTCAGTTCAGTGGGATGAAGCCCATGTCAGGAGCATCGCTAAGAATGAGTGGACTGCTGCTGAGGGAGAAGAGAGGACTGGGCAGACGCAGCATGGGTTTATGGGTGTGAAGAGCTGCACGTTTGAGCCCTCTCTGGGAGCAGGGCACATCTATGGGCCGACGAGCCTGGCGGCTCGAGCAGCCGTTAGAGTGAGGTTTGCTGGGAGGAGAGACAGTTATGGAGACGGTATTTAGTGGACTCTCTTGGGTAACCGGGGCGGTTTTGGGTTTGCCAGGAGCGCAGGTGCTCTGGATCACTGTGGAGTTTGCCATTAATTCTAAAAGGTCCTTTGTGCCCTGTGCGCACTGTGAAAAGAATGGCGACAAAAGGGTTAAGATGACTTAAAACAATAAACAGTCCCTCCAGTGCTTTCCGATTCCAAAATTAATGAATACAAATCAACTATTTCCATAATTTCCTCACCAAAAAAGGTTTTCTTTTTTGCACTTTGACTTTATTTGGAATGGAAATAAAAACTTATGCTAGACTAGGATAATGAAACAATTTTTTCTCTGTATAACCAGAATATGGCTCTAATCTTTAATTGCGGATTATAGAGTCATCCATTTATGACCTTTAATAAACCAGGTTCCTAAATTAAGCATTGTTCACATCTGTATATTTTGTCTTGTCATTTGTTTCTTTTCAAAATAAAAAAACAATCTATTTTATTTGTTCTTTGTGTTATGCATGTCTACATTGCGCATCTAACATAATACATTATGGTAAATGTTGTATCCTAATAAGGAGAAAAATAAAAAACTCTGAACACAATCGCAAAATACTGGTGGGACTGACAAATAAAGATGACAATCACAGAAAACACACAAAGTGTCAACTGATGTTAGACAGCAGACCAAAAATACAAGTACAAGCAACTTGCCAGATCAGAGTAAAGATGCAAGTTAGTTAGTACTGCCAGAGAAAACGAGAAGACGAAAATGCAAGGACCAATGAAAACAGAGCATCTCGTTTCATGTTTTCCAATGAGCTCAGGCTGAAGCAGCGCAGATGATGTTAGCAAAGGGGATCTCCAGGGGTCAGGCAGATGAAAACACCTCCTTAACATCAGGATGAACATCCATCACGAGGAGGCGGAAGGAACATGTGTGCATGATAACTAATATGACCTCAGTCAACACAATCCCGAGAGTGGATGAATATGAGATGGAATCGTGATGATGATGATACATTAATTAGGAAATGATGACATAATGGAGGCGAATCAAAAGTTCAGACCTCTGGCGAACACTAATACACGAACACATGACCATCATAAAATGGAGTTAAAACAGATGTCAGCTAAAACGCTCAACTCATCCAGGAGCAAAGGAGGAACAGAAAACAGACAAGGAGCCTGACGGTTTCCTCATGGCGGACGGGTCTTATGATGGTGGTTTTAAAAGCAAAGAAATGGAAGCCAAGCAGACAGTTCAAATAAAAGGCAGAGTAAAGGCCAAAGAGTCATGAGAAGGCGGTCGGGGAATGGCATGCAAGCGGCCTCATAATACACCCTTACCATCAAACGTCAAAGAGCTTGCAGGAGCCTTCAGGCAGTGCAGGAGAGAGCAAACTCCTGACAGTTCTCCTCCTGTGAGGGGTTTACAACTTCAAAACTTCAGGGTAACTTTAAAACAACACAATAAAGTCACACCATTTGGACTGGACTTTGAAAGACTCTTAATGTTCACCAGTCATTTACCATTAAACCGTAGAGTTCCATTTATCCATACCTTTAAGATTTAACAGCAAAAGCAAGCTATGTTCAATTTCAATATCGTTTCAATAAAATATTTACGATAATTTAACAATTGTGTTTTAAATATAGCTGGCATTTAAAATATAAACATACATAGAAATTAAGAGTAAATTAATATAATAAAAACAATTAATGATATTTTGATAACGGCATTATTAAAAACGATTCTAATATCAACCCAGCAGAAGTCTTTTCAAAAGTGTCCATTAATACATTTTCTGAATGAAAACATTGAGCTGCGGCCCTCCAGGATCTGATCTGGCTTATACACACACACACACACACACACACACACACACACACACACACACACACACACACACACACACACACACAAACACAAACACAAACACAAACACAAACACACACAAACACTACTGCAAAAGTCATAGGCCACTAGTAACTTTAAGAAAAAAAAAAAGCTTTAAAGTAGATTATTTCTATATTTTTCTGTAGCATATCAATTTGAAATCTTAATTTACATTTCCAAACATTATTTTTGTGATTATACAGTGAGATTATTAAAATATAGAAATACATAAAAACACATAAAAATATAAAAATAACCGGCATTAAACCTTTTGGGTTTTTTTGGTGAAAATACTAGTGGCCTAAGAGTTTTGGACAGAATGTATATTTTTACATGTATCTCCTCTGCATGATTTAACACCACTCTTGCTTCATAACTTGGCTGCATTATCAAATGCTATGTGGTTCCACTCGCCATTAATCGGACATTTTCCGAGCACGTATGTTCATACATCAAACAGAACAGGTGCAAGACTAATTAACTGTAAATAGGAGCCATTTCCCAGTAAGACATCATTAGTTGTAGTTTAGGTTACATATTGGTAAACTTAGATAACAAACACCAATAGAAAGCTATATTCAAATTCAATATTGTTTCAATAAAATATGTACGATAATTAACCAATTATGTTTTAAATATTGTCAGCAAATAAAATATAAACATACATACAAAAAGTCAATTAAGTATATTAAAAACTATTAATGCAATCGAAAAACAACATTAAAAACAATTCTAATATTACTCCAGCAGCAGCTCTTTTCAACCGCTATTGATTGGAAGTGTTCCGTGCACGTATGTTCATACATCAAACAGAACAGGTGCAAGACTAATTAACTGTAAATATGAGCTGTTTGCCAGTAAGACATCATTAGCTGTGGTTTATGTTACATACTGTTAAACCTAAATAACATCAAATGCTTCTTCATTTTTCCTTTCCAAGTTTATGGAATCAGATCTGTTGAATTTATATGTAATGTAATTTGTACTTTCTGTTTACATTTACATTACTGTTAAAAATTTTTGAAAAGATGATGCATTTCATCTAAAATTCAGTATAAACAGCAACATTTTTGAAAATATTACAATTAAAAATGTTTCCTTTAGTTATTTTTATTTTATTTCTCAGCAGTCATTTTTGAAAGATGTGAGATTTGATGGTGTGCTGCTCTGTTATGATCAGTTTTTATTGGTTGACAATCATTAACAATGGTTTTTATTATCGATTCTTAAAAAGAAGCCCTAAGAGATTCATTTTTTGTAGGAATTTTCATTTTCGAATAAATCAAATATAGCTCAATTAAAATGTAATATTTTTTAAGATGCAAAAAAAATCATCTTTTATCATACTAATTGTATGATTTTATCAAACTAAATATCATACTGTATTTTTTACACAGTTTTTTATTAGTACCATTTTACAGTGTCCACAAAAACATGAAGCAGAAGAACTAACAACTAGGTCATTACTGTCAAGTCTGATCATCTTAATGCATCCTTGCTGATTAAAAGAATAATTTTTCTTTTTTGAACTGTAGTTTAGGGCTTGAAAGGCAATGGAATGCTTTTTATGCTTTGAGGATTTTAAAAACCACAGCTACAATACTTGAAACTATTTTTTAAATGGCATTCTCTCACCATGTTTGTGTCATTTTTGGCCATGAAAGCAGGGAGCTCAGCGTCAGAGGTCACAGTTTGAGGCACGTCCTCTGGAGGTACAAAGCCTCTTCTGTCAATCAAGCTGCAAAAGATGACAAGGATGTGACCTATTGTGACTTTAAAAACACGGCACAGACTGTACTTAGCATATTTGTTGTTGTTTGTAACAGTATGTGCTTAACACAGGACACAAATTAGCCTGAAGCTAGAGAAGTCCTTCATTTACTCACCAAACTTTTAACGTCAAGAGGGGGATTCTGAAAGAAATATCTGCTATGACGTTGACTTGTGCATGCAGTACTGACCTGGGCGGCATCGGCCCGCAAAGCACCACACAGCAGTTTGTGAAGATGTTGTTATACGTGTATGGATTTCCTGATTCTTCTCCTCTTTTACTGGACCAAGATCCTTTGATCTGCAATTATTAAAAGGAAAAAAGTTAAATAAAATTTAAAGGATTTGGTGTGGAGAAAGGGTCCAGTAACCTCTTTTACATTATTTCAGATTGATAATATTATATGAGACTTAAAACAAACAAACTAATATTTATTACCATATGTCCTTTGAAGTTGAATGATTACATAAGTTAAATTACTTTTTTTTTGTATTACTCATTTTTAAATAAGGTAATAAGCAGAGCCGGACAGAATCTGCTGACTTTTTTTGCTATGTGGATTGACTTTTAGAGTATAGTAACTAAAAATTTCAAACATTAAATGAAAAATAATAACTTTTTAACTTAAGCTTTACAGTGCAAATCCAATTAGATCCACTTGTTTGGTAAACAAAGCAAGTGTCTCATATAAAAGATCTACTAAAATACAGAAAATATTACTTTACAAATTGTATTGTACATAATAGTCATAAAAACATTTGCATATTATTTGATAATATTACTCAAATGTATATAAAATCTGAATAAAAATATGTACACACATTTTACATAATTAAATACTCAATGGGCTAAAACATCTGTGAATTTCTGCACATGCAGATTACTTTTGGGCCTGCTAATAAGATAAATAATGCTAATTTGATCAAACTTCTACTATAAAAATATGAATATTGGATGAAGTCAGGTTCAAGGTTTTTTTCTAATTGTAGTAAGGGTTTTTTAATAGAGGGGATTTAAATATTTAGATTTAGCACTATATATTTTAGAAAACACTGAACTGCCAGAAAATAATAAATTAACCAGACATTATATATAACTCTGTACAAAAACTTCATAATTTAAATATGAAAAAAACTGTAAACTGTAGAAACTGCGAAGATTTGTTTATGCAAGTGCTACTGAAGTAAAAAATCAATGAGGAAAAAAAAATATTTTGAGAAAATGGCCTTCAAAAAAACTCTACCAACACAAATTTAAAAAATAAATGTTTCTTCCTTTCCATTAGACATGGACATTTGCATTTAAAAAATCTTAATCTCAATTTTACCAGATTTTACCTGCAACTTATTTTCAGAAAATACAGTTCATGATAAGTATTGATTACGTCATTATATATTAATGTATCTGATCCTACTGATTAAATGAGTTTTCATGGGCATATTTACATCTTCGTTGGTTGTAAGGTTGGAGGCCACAAGATAAGTATGGAAACCCGACAGACCCAGAATGGACCAGATGGAGAAGAAGCAAATGACCAGCTCCACAACAGTGCAGAGGAGGTTAAGGGTGCAAATCTTCTGTAAATGTGCATCAATGTCTCAAGTACATAACAATACAGTGATTTGGTATGAACACCAAACAGAAATCGGCCAGGTTGTGGTGGAAAACTGTGACCTCAAAGAACAAATTCAAAAGGAGGAATCTTTATCTATGGGCAATTGTTGCCATCCTGACAGGAAAGCAGGGAGTGGTGAAATTCTTGAGCCGATTAGGGATGAATGGGATTAGGAAAAGGCGGCACCCACAGCAGTGGACCTGTAAACAGATAGTAACCTCTGTCAGTCTTGTTAGTGTGTGCTTCTGGGGACTGGGATGGTGCAGACAACATTCATGTCAGAGAAAATTATAGACAGTTTTTTTTCTTTTCAAAGGATATCTGGCCGGGCTGTCCTGTATTGCCTGGATGATACCATTCTCACCTTGTGATCCTGTTGGTGAGAGAAAGTGAACAGAGAAAAAAAACAGCTATCAAAATGCAACAAAAACAATAATCTCACTCTCATCAAAAGTCTGAAAACAAACAAACAAACTTTAAATTATATTTTAAAGAATAAAATAAGTATTGAAATGATTAAATACGTTTAACATTTTAATTTGAAGTGTAATTTTAAAACAAATTTTAAGCGGTCTTTGGTGTTATATGATTCTTCACATTCTAACATGCAAATTTATTATTTATTATATTATAAATATCTTATTATTATTATTATTATCAATGCTAAAATTAGCTGTGCTGCATATTATTATTGTGGAATCAGTGATTAATTTGAAGATGAAAATGTTTTACCCTCACTTTTAATAAGTATAATACAACCTTGTTAATTTACTCAAAAAAATTTTATTCAAGTATTCAAAAAAAAAACTCATGTACTACAAAAGGTTGTGTAAATTGTCTAAAAAAACATATAGTACCTATGCATGAACATATAACTATCACATACAATCACTGGGACTGTATTTGTTTGAAAGTGAATGTTGAAACTTACGCAAAGTGAGGTGCGTGATCACACAGCCAAAGATAAAGGAAGTCAGAAATGACAGCGACACTATGAAGGCATAAAAAAAGCGATAGTTGCGCTTCCCCACACAGTTCCCCACCCAAGGACAGTGATGGTCGAACCGCTCTATATGGAGAAAAGAGAGAGATAGGACAGAGACACTTTTCTCATGAATCACTTTGAGGAAGTGATTTGTCTTACTGTAATAAACTATTGCACATTCGTGATATTTTGAAACCTTTAAATAAATATTTCAGCCAAAAACAAACATCATTTATGGTTTCAAACAAGTGTGACTTTCTCCTCTGACACTACGATAACCGATTACATAAAATTTCAAGGCTCCAAAAAAACAAAAGCATAGTAAAAAATTATAATCAAAAACATTTGTGTATATTATTGTGGGTTTAAATGATCAACAGACAAAAATTCAAGATTGTATTTACAAATTTCAAATAGAAATCTTAACATCCAATATAATTCTCCATAGCGCATTCATAAAAGCTGCACTGCTAGATAAAAGAATTATTATTTTGAGTCTTTTATTTCTGAATTAACTTATTGATCCATGTCTGAATGATAAGTTATCCAATCAGACTAATCCAGTTTGAGAGTTCAATTCATTATTTACAAATGTAAAAACTTTTTCAGTAAATTTACTGAACTGTTCATCAACAAAAAACCTGTCAAATTTGATTTTATTAATGTCATCTTTAAATTTTGTATTTCACTTTGTCTTTACAAAAAATAAATAAATTAAGCAAAGTTTTCACTATAGCATGTGAGATATATGGATTGTTTTTAATGCTCTAGTTGAAGCTTATTATAATTGCATAAAAAAACAGGAGCTACTACATAACTATATTTTCATTTATGGTTCAGAATGATATAAAGGTGAGTGAGCTAAACTGATATCTCTAAATGCAATTACATCTTTAAATGCATCACTTGTACATCCTCAATACTAAGATTGTTCCTTACCGACACAATTGTCACAGAGGCTACAGTGGGACGTCCTGGGCGGGCGGAACATCTTGCATGTGAAACAGTATTTAAGCTTGACCACCTGATCATTTATGAGGATCTCTTTAGTGCGGGGAGGTGGACGGTATGTTGAAGACCCAGAATTATCTTGAAAGAAACCCACAACTTTAAAATCAAATAAAAATTTTTTAAAAATGTAAGAAAACAACAGTACAATCAAAGTCTTACCAATTTGTTTCTCAATGTCGGCAGCCTCATCTGGCAAAGCCCTGGGCAAAATCCCTGGGTCTGTAAAACTGGTTTGAAGAAGACTGATGACGACAAATATAAATAACACTCCACCAATAACTGGAATGAAGACAGTGAGGTGATACACCAGAAAAGGGCAGCTGTCAGGAAGGAAACAAAGACAAATCAGAACATTTCCTTGGATTTTATAAAAGTAGGATTAAAAGAAAATCTCAGAAAAAAAAAACTTATAAAATGGAACACAAAATGTTAATGTATTCTTGAAACATAAATGTCTGATCATAGCAATGGTTTAAAGCTTGAAAATAAAAGTAAAAAACAACAACAGATCTTTAATAATCTCATAAGGATTCATTAATTCTCCATTTCTCTAGATGCACTGGTTTGGCTAGTTACGTTTGAAAATGTTTTTTTTTTTTTTTAAATCCACTTACATTTCTTCAAATTTTCAGATAAAATTTGTCACTTAGAGCATTTTTCTGTGGCAGGAATTGACAATTGGTGAAAAGCAAATGTTTTCATATGTTTTGCTTGAAAATGTGAATGTTCTGTGTACTAAATGTTCTAAGAAGTTCGCTTTAAGCATACTCGCAATTCGCCTTTTGAAAATTACCTGGAAAACAAGATTTAATGTGTAAAATGTGCATCTCAATTACAGTACACTTGATTTAAGTATGTGTAGTGATTTGTATCAGAAGTAAAAACAAGAATACCACTGTAGATATATTTTTTTCAGCAGTGAATGCAACTTTTAATGTCATAATATTATAACTTAATAAGATTTAAATCGTGGAAAGGTTATTTAGAATTATTTAAGTAATGTTTTAAGCTTTTTTGTGATACGGATAACAGCATATAGTAATGTAGTACAGTTTTAGACTGCTGAAGTATGATGTCAAGAAGAGCAACACCAGCTGGTGGAGATGTCTCTATTGTCCAAAGTAGTAGTAGTATTGTCTAGTAGCATGTCTGTTTGTAAAAGCATACACAACTCACTCAAATGTGAAGAATAAGCAACTAGTGATGAAAATAAGGCCGATGGTCAGCGGGAGGACTCCGCATTGCCTGGCCAACATAATACGTCCGTCACAGTAGAAGCGATTTTTCCCAGGGAAAACCTCCCATTTCCTTCTGAGGCGCTGGGAGCCCTTTCTCCCGCAGGGCAGGGTGCTGGAGGTCCGGCTGCTGGGTGTTCTCAGAGCTCGCGGGTCTATTTGTTGATACTCACAGTTTTTCATTTTCAACTAAGGTAGCGGAGTAAAGCCGAAACCTCAAGAATGAGTTTAGTTAACTTGTTACAAGCCAAGCCCTGTCAAAGAGGAAGCTACTACGACACTACTTAGTTGTCAGCTGTGAAACTTCTGTAACACCAATAAATCACTTGGGTGGTAAAAAAATAATAATATGTAAACAAAGCTATCGAACTAAGTTAAGCTAACTAGAATGCCTTTAAAGCACATATGTTCCTTAGTGTATACGTATGCATCTAAACATAGCATATTAAAGGAGAAAGTATTATACTGTCATGCCATCTTGTTGGTTTCGGTAAATTAGGAGCTACTAGGCTAAGCTAATCATGTTAGCTTGTTGACTAACGTTAGCTGTCAACTATCTCAGCGGAGGACATTACTCCTCACGCGCTGCTCAACCGTCATCTGGACGACACTCGGCTCCTCGCGCTACTCCCCGTCCGAAAATAATCTGTGGGGTAATGAATGTTAGATTAGATAATGTTGTTTTTAATGCTGTAAATGCTAAAGAAAGAGAGCGTTCAGCTACCATTGAATTACAACAATATTTACCTAAGCGCGATCACTTCCCTAGCCGAGGATTATTACCTGAAGAAAGCGACCAATGACTCGAAGAGTGGGATGATGCGCGTTTACTTCCGACACGCTGAGCTCCGCCCTCTGTGGACGTTTTTTTTATACTGATCATTTGCTGCAACTGATACATGCGTATCCATTCAAATGTTTAAATTACTAGTCTACTTAATTAACTTACTAGCTGTGACTCAAACTAAATTCAATAAAACAAACTATTTTTGCTTTAAATGAGATAAAAAAAATTTAACTTAAGCTAGTTGCCACGGAAATATTTCGTTTTAATATACATTGTTATGAAGCGAAAATAAGTTACTTTAAAAACTAACCGAAATGTTTATTTGCTAAAATTACAAATTAACTTAAGCTCAACAGGCATAGGCTAAGTAGCTATATTATAATTAGAAAATTTGAATAAATAAATCCCATAACACGCATTCCATTAAAACGACACAGGAACTGTCACAAACAACGACCAGTCTTTGGGAAATTTACTTTTAAAAGTAACATATTACAATCTTGTGTCACTGTTTTACTTAACTAAATGTTACTTAGTTACATTTTAAATTAAGTAATGCTATTTTTAGTGCGTTTTTTATTACCCAACATTGCTAATGACATTTTGTACCCACTCGATGGAGACACAACAATATCTCAGAGATATTAAGATGTGACCATGTGTAATCATTTAACCTTTTCAAAAACTTCAGTGACCTTAAGACAGACCAAACCATAAAGACCTAATACTTTTAGCACTATCAAAAGTAAGTTGACATCGCACAAAAACACATTATATAGCTTAATGATTTGTTAGATTAAATAGAAAAACAGAGATCCAATTAGTAAATCATCCAGTAAGGAGATTTATTTCATATTAAATTAATATAAAAATATATATTAGCTTCCTAAGAAGTACAAGTAACCATCTTATAATCTGAAAATTCTAATTTTTACAAACAAACTGCTCAAGCAGCATCTTATTATTCAAAAGCTTTTTACATTATTAAGTCCAGGGAAGGAAGTTACAATGCAGAGCCAGACCTAAAAACCAATACGATATGAAATACCCCAAGATGCATCGCGTATATACAGAGCAAGTCCTCCAGTGCATCAATAGGTAAAAGACTGGATTATTTCTCCAAATCCATGCAAAACTTCTCAAGCCAGGTTTGTGATCCTTTTTCTGTTGTGTTTGGTATGATCTGAACAGCTTTTCATCTTTCAGCAGAGGTTCATATTTAAAAAGCAGGTGGCCAGAGATCCAGTATAACACAGGTGAAGAGGAACCAAGAAACCGAGTCAGAACCTAAAAGGAGACACATTAAAGGCATGCTTATTAAGCATAATTTACAAATCACATAATAATAACAACCAATTGTATGAGTCTTACCTGCACATGCATGCAGAATATTCCAAACAGAAGCAGGACGGAATTGTGCACAATATAAACAAAGACTCTTGGGTTACAGAAGCCATGCATTTTCTTGCCATTTCCTTTGTCTCCCAACCCCAAATACATACAAAACACTGGGTTATCTGTCATATATATAAACAAGGCTTTAAATCCCAGAGCTGCAACAGGCATTGCCAGAATAAAGTTGGGTATCTGCTTCCACTGAAAGTATCGAAGGAAGCCCACATCCCAATAAACATCCTGTATATACGAATACAAAAGTGGAATTTGCCAATGGCACCATTTTGGTGTTGGAGATGCTGCATCAGCCACACGGTATCCTTTATCCTGAGCTAAATTAACCAGCGCAGGAGGAATTTGATTTGAAGTTGGATGGCAAAATATTTGATAGCCATAGAACTGAAAGAGACAAAAAGGAAGAGCCACAAGGGCTGCATAAACTGCTCCTGTGAAGGCAAAGCGAATAAGTTCCCAGACATAGTTGCGATATCGAATGCCTTCTGCTACTTTATTAAAAGCACGAGCGCGGGCTAAACCCCATTGCAAAGTGAGATACAGCAAAAATCCAACATTCACTAGCCCATTAGCACGAGCGCCAGTAGCAAAGCCAAACAGAAGACAAGCTTCAACTGTGTATCTTTTCTCAAGCATCCACAGGCCTGCAAAAGTAAGGCTTGCAAAGAGTGTCTCCGAGTAGCCTGCTAGCATAAAAACATTAGCTGGTGTCAAGCAGTACATTATGACTGCAACAAATGCAAGTTTTCTTTCTTGTAGCACTATACGACTCAGACTACATAGAGCCACTGCACTTAAGACAAAGAGGAAACTATTCCCTATAACCACAGCTACAATTAACCGGCCACGCATTGTGAGAAATCCACACAGTGGCCATAGCAACGTGGATGCTAGTAACCGCAGGATGAGAGGAAACAGAGGAAAGAAAGCAAAGTTGTGTTCATATATGTAACCACATTCTGCAATGAAGAGAAAATGCTCTGCATCCCAGTGACTAAGGCCACCAAATAATGCTTCAATGAGAGGGTCGAGCAGGAGAGGGGCTTCTGACCGAGGAGGACTGAAGGCATCGGCCACATGGTCAGGAATCACTACATTCAGGACAGCCTTCAAGACAGACAAAACAAACAGTAATTATTTTGTCATAAGAAGTTCTCAACTTGTGCGGTAGGTGTCACTCTATTACTTTAACAAATAGAGCCAGAAGTGGTTTTATGGAGCTCAACATTTTAGTATTTTCTAACCTTTCTACAAAAAACAAACAAACTACAAATTCATCATTTCATTTTTGTCAGTTGTTTGTCTGTTGCTTACCTGTAGAAATAGCGAAAGGAGTCGCGTAAACGCTGCATAACGTACGACAGTCCGCACGTCTTCATTTATGTTTAATGGAGACATATTTGACAAACTTTCACTTAAGGAAAAAAACAATACCACATTTGCTGAACACTAAATTAATCTTAATAAAGTAGTATATAGGATAACCGAGGCATCGTTCAAATGAAGCAAAGCAGCGATTTGCGTTCTTTCTTGGAGTTTCTATCAACCGTAAAAACACCGGCTCCGCAGACGAAGAGCAATGCAAGTAATTATTATATTCACGTTTTTCCAATTCATTGCATAAAGACAGTTACTGGAACGAACGATAGAACTAACGACATGCTACATGCACTTCCGCTATGCAGTTTTAGTAATGTCAAAATAAAAGTCCCCGAGTTTAAAACGGCTTATTGACCTCCTATCAAACATATTTGTATTATATTTACATATCTTGCATAGAAATTGGAGACATCCAAACACCTAGACAATAATTTAATTTATTTTCATTAGAGTAATGCTAATGTATTTACAGCTGTAGAAAACAATAAGAGACAACCTGAAAATTCTGTTTCTCAGTATTTACTATTACATATTTTTGGTTGAGTGAAACCTTTTTTTAACATTTCGAATGTCATTTGAAGTTTTATTTTATTATTATTTTTAACAAATGGTCAAATTAGAGGTATTTCTATAAATTTTAAGTTATGAAATCCCTAAATTTCAAATCCCAACAAATGAAAGCCATAAGCAATTGTAATTTATATATAGTTCTATGCAATTCAATTCAAGCTCTATATGACAATGTTTTTATTTGAAAATGTTATCAGACATTATATACAAACAAAACCCATGCCTAGTAAATCCAGACACTGAGAACTTTTAAATGGTCTCTTCATTTTTTCCAAAGCCATACATATTTAACCGTCCACTCAGAATTCTTGGCAGAGTCTTGTAATTTAAAAAATTTAACATGTATCTAGATGAAAATAATCACAAACATCTTACCAAGATTTAATGTACATTTATTCTTACCACGTGGAACATATAGTATAAAGATTTCATAGTGAATAAATGATATTCATTGAGCCAAAAAGGGGGGGGAAAAAAAACAAGGAATTTACATTAAGCTACATCGTCTGAAATACAAATATGCAGAATTCATATCACTGGAGAAAAAATATCTCAACTGTGTTTCTTCATCTAGAGTTATTTTTTTGTACCAGGAGATGAAATTAAAATATTTTAGTTGTCTGCTGCACTATGGAGGAACCGTGATGGCCAAAAGATGATTCTGTTTTATATACCTAGGGGCTTGATGCAATTATCCCAACTTGAGTGTCCGCTCTCATTCTTTGTAGATAAAAAGGGGTAAGAAGGAAGAGTGTGTGTGAAAGACAGAGGGAGAGAAAGAGAGAAAAAGAAGTGTAAATGTACAACATCTTATATACAGTACAGCCTCGGCTGCATCTTAAGTTGAAAACCAGTCCTAGGAGGTGATTTCCTTATAGGGGTCAATTCATACAATCAAGGGTTAAAGAGAAGAGGTCAGGGTGTTGTACGTCCTTGATACTTTGGGGGAAATTCTCCTTAACCAGCAAACTAATGTTTTAAAAATTATTTAAAAACAGAACCGGCTGAGCCAACATTTTCCCCATGTGGAACAGCACAGTACGTTTGCAGTAGGTTTACAGTTGTGGAGTACTGTACAGAAAACTCATTTCTGCTGTACACGCATCCTGAAAGATTGACCGTGTAGCATCAAAATACAACCACCAAACAATGAAGAGTCCACCTGTCAATGTGAACAAGAGCTGTATATTATTTGCACCCTCTTAGGGAGGACAAAGGAACGATTAACCCCAAAACTCACTGTAAACAAGACAGCAACTTTGGTAAATAGTTTGTTTGTTTTTTTTCAAGCTATTTATTTTATTCATTTATTTATTTTATTATAAAAAGTACTTTCCCCTCAGACAAGGACACAAAAGTTGGGGTCCGTCCATGTCATCTTGTTGGCATCAGTGTTACAGTTTGTGTCAGTGTGTTGAGGCTCTGGTTCATGATCCACAGCAAATTCGACAACCTTCCCAAAGTGAGAAACGGAGGAAAAGGGGGACCAGTGGGTGTAATATGAAACGGCTTGCATAAATAAAAAAAAACAAAAAACAAAACAATAAACAGTCAATTTTCTCTGCTTTCAATCCCCACTCGCCAATGGGGAGGACAGGCAAAGAGGAAGTATGAAAACCAGAGAAGCTGGAGCCACAGCTCCGCACAGCTGTCATGACTGGCCTATCAAAAAGAGTACATCACAGATGACATGGGACACCATTGAGTTCATGAGGGGGGAGACAGAAAGGTCCAGTAGCCGTGATTCAAAGAGTGTAAACTCAGAGTGGTTCTCCTCCACCTTAGCGAGGGCAAGCAGTGCCCGAGCAGCTCGCCGCATCATGTCCACGCTAGTTGGCTCAAAGTGTGACCCCTGCATGTGAAGTAAGGAACCTTGGCTCTGCTGGAACTGTGTAGCCGCTAAGCTGTCCTCCAAGAAGCCCAACAAATTCCCTACACTGGCCTTCTGTACCGCAATGGCACGAGCCGCCATGCTGTCACCCTGTGCAAGATTAGCCAGCAGCACCACCGCCATTTCCCGGCAAACAGGCACCTTTCGCTCTCCAACTAGACGAACAAGGTTCCCAAAAAGCTTCTCTAATCTACTAAAAGGTGCCGTTGCAAGAATGAGGTCCACATTGTTGTCCTGGACACTGAGCTTACAGAGAGTCTCCAGGACAAGTCTCTGGGGGGACAAGGCTCCGTTTAGCCCGAGACTAGGGAATGGGTCTTGGGCTTCTGCTGAAGGACAAACGGCCCAATGGAGCAATCCATCCAGTAAGGGCAGGCAGATGCTCTCAGTGTAGACAGAGAAGTCAAGCTGGCCTGAGATGTTGGCAAGTGTGACCAAGCAATTTTCCCGCAAAAGCTCCAGACAGTCCCACCACCACTCATCTTTCTTGCTACCAAGACTCTCATCCACCTCCTCTTCTTTCTCATAGGTTAAGGGCGCCTGCTTTCGCTCTGGATGCCGATGATGGAGAAGTAACAGGCGGCCAAGCAGTAGCAATAGCCCTGGATGCTTGGACATCTCAGAGTCATTGCCTGGGACAAATGAGAGGCTGCGGACGATGTTGGAGACACAGATGCAGCGACGGGCGAGAGAATCCTGCCACTCTGAGAGTGTAACAAGAGGAGCTTCATCCTTGCTGTGTGGCTCATCTTCTAAAATGGAGCGCTGACCCTGTAATAATGGGCTTGGAGCTGCTGGCCTGATGCTTTCTGGAGCTGTCAACTCCAATTCTTGTTTCTCTTGATCATTCTCTATGTGTGAAGTCCCCTCAGAAGCAGCATCTAAGCAGTCAGCAGGTCTGTTGTCCCTCAGATCTGAAATTCCGTCAGTCACGTTCTCAGTGGATGACTCTGGAGAAAGCTGCCGGTCCACTTCTTTCCGATGCTCTTTACTAGATGAGGGCACTGAAGGGGCCTGGCTGTCCTTCTGATCTCCTTTCTTCCTATCTGAGCCCTGAGCAGGTAAACGAGTTCGTTGGTGTAACAGCTCAATCTTGCTTTCAAAGTGGGTCTGGATGTGTTCTGTTGTATCTCCTCCACCAATACTCCAGTGCAGGAGGCCGCTGTCAAATTCCTGCAACCGGCCAAGCTTATTTGAGCAGTCCACTACAAATGGATCCTTCTTTCGCACGATTTTCAAGGGAAGCTTATCAAACTTGCTAGCCTGTTTGGGCTTCTCTTGAGTGACAGCCAACTCAAGACATGGTGGCTCTGAAGCCTTGGTTTCTGCAGATGACTCTCCTTCAATGCCTTGGCTATCTTCTTTCTTTACAGATTCTTCAAGAGTCCTTGGCTTTTCTTCCTGTTTTATTTGGAGAGGTACTTGCGCTGTGTATTGTTCTTGATGTTTTGACCTTTGCACTTCTTCCCCTTCATCTTCCTCCTCTGTTTCTCCATCTTCCTCCATGCCCTCCACCAATGCCTCATCATCCACAGTGTTTTCATCTTTAAGCACATTGGGATCCAACAGAGCTCTTTGTCCTGGATCTCCAACTTCATATTCCCTCAGAATGCCAAAGATTTCAATGAGGCAACGACGGAAATACTCAACAATCAGTTCCAGGAAACCAGGGAGCTTCAAAAGAAGACACCAGTATGTCATTTAGGATTAAAACTAGAGTATTGGCAAAAAAAGACATTTGTCATTTTCCCAAAACGACTTACCTGCATAAGGTTGAAATTTGAAATACTGTTGTCATCATATAATAAGATATTGATGGTGTCTAAAGCCCATGTACTCTCCGCCAACAGTCCAGATTTAAGAGACATCATAACTCTCCATGCTTCTGGAGTGCCTATAAAAGGAGTATACAGTTACCTTTGTATAACTCACAGTTCTAAGTTATTTGTTGAAGTGAATTACTTTTTAGTAGTGTATATAATGAACTCTTACCAATTTCTTTCATGGTAAGACGCCTGCGAGATTTGAGAACTGGTGGTGTTGCCTCTATAGAGCCTGGAGGGAAGGATAGGTCTCTTCTCATCATTGGAGGCTGTACTGAGGGAGGTACTATGTGAGATGCAGGGACTGGAGGCCCTGCCTTCTGCATTTTGATATTGCTGGGCATGTAAGGTGATTTGCTGGGAGAAGTCCTGCTTTCCATGGGGCGAGGCATGGGTGTGGGGCTTGACACCTGTGGAATGTGGTTTTGCATGGTTTGGGGAGACTGGTAGTTAGATTGCAAGGGTCTGCTCATTGGTGGGCCTGCCCCACCGGGCCCATAGGGGGGTTGGCGTGGCCCAGGCCACTGCCCATCATGATTCATACGCGGTTCAGATGACATCATGTCTTCAGATCTGTTCATTGAATGGTAGCCAGGGCCCTGGCCGGGACCAGTAGGAGGCCCCTGACGATTAGGGTAATTGGAGTAGCTCATATCACCTCGGCCCTGCCACATGCCACCTTGAGGACCATCAGGACCAGACTGCATTTGATTGGCCATCATTTGAGGAGGCATAGAACCCTGTGAGTTTGGGCCAGTCCCTGGTTGCATCCGATCTCTTCCAAAAGGGAAAGGAAACTGATTCTGAGGACCTGGAGGGCGGCGCTCCGAACCAGGGTAAGAACTGTTATACTGGTTATACATTTCCTGCTGACCACTTGTGGGTCCACTAGGGGGAGCCTGCGTTGGTGGCTGTGGCTGCTGAGCATTGTATGGCCCACCAAACATCTCCCCATCATGATGGCGTTTAGCTGGAGGATAGCTACCATCACCTGGCCTTTTGTAGTTCTGAATGCAAAAAAAAAAATGTAAAATAAAATAAAAACGCATTAAACCAATGTCAAATAGAAAACAATCAAATCATCCTTATAATTGCATCCCTACCGATTGTTGTTGCGGAAACATTCCAGGCTGCTGATTCGGAAAGGAGCCACCAGGTGGTGCACTCTGTCCTGGATACTGATTACTATAGGAATCATGCCTGCATAGAGCCCCAAATATACATGAAATCAGATATAGAAGCAGATATAAAATCTCCATTATAATCAAACAATTATTAGACTGACCGCTGTTGCTGTGGAGGGTAACGATTTGGTGAGTACATCCCAGATTCAGCATTGGAAGGCATCATATTTGGCTGTGGCACTCCAGGCCCTATGCTGCCATCCGGGCCCATCCCTGATTCTGGTCTACAACGCAGGACAGTTCATTGCATAATTTTCATAACACCACAAAACAGAAAGAAAAGTGAGTTTATGTCTTAAGCAAACATTCAGTATACCTTCTCTCATAGTTGGTGCCATATGGATACTGATGCCGCTGCCCCATAGGCATGTTTCCCATTGGGCCTGGCTGTCCTCTGTTATACTGATCACCGAGACTGCTGTTTTGACCCTGTCCACTAGGCATGAACTGTTCTCCCACTAGGACCAAAAAAAAGCACAGTTTATTTCACCAAGCAGCTTCCTATGAACTACAATGGCTAATGAAAATATTTCAAAATATGACATGAAATAGGGCTGGGGAAAATGTTTAGAATAACACTATAAATTGATTACAAAAAATCTATTTAATATCCTTAATGGCTTTTTGTTCAATTTTATTTGTCCATAAATAGGTGAACTGAATTCAAGACTAATACATGCATTCCTTACAACTGTATCCTGAATAAATACATTTACAATTATACCTTCCATGGTGTCCTCAGTTTCTTTTTGACATTAGACATTTTATCACTTTCCAGATTTTCATTCGATTTCTTAATTATATATTTTATATGACTTCTATTCTATTTTTCTTTCTTTATATTATTTATAGGACTAATTTAAACCTATATTTAGGTTACAGTGCATTTCTGGAATAGTGTTCTTCATTTAAATATACAGCCATCAGTTTTACATGCTTTACCATATGCATTGAATAAAAAAACTAAAAGGTAAGTGTTACTACTAGGCTATTTAATATGTTATTTAAATATCATCTACATACTTTACAATATGTATTTTTTCCCCAATAAATTTATTTATCATCTGGTAACAGTGTTGCAATCAACGTCGCCATACTTTTGAAACTTTGTCGATATATACTAATTTTGTCTTATTACCCAGCCCTAATATGAATGGAAATACAAGGTGTAATGGACCATTGTTGTTATAGTAGTGAATGACAAAACAAACCTTTACGCATGCCACTAAAGTGGTCTTTATTAGGTTCATAGGGTCCCATGCGACTAGGCATCTCTGGAGTGCTCATGCCTGACTGGTAGCCAGAGTTGGGTGTCATAGTGTTTCTCCGAGAGAAGTCGCTATCAGCAAATGGATCTTGTAAGTTCACACTGCTCCTAAGGAACAGGGCAGGTAAGGAACCGTTCACAGTGAAATAACACAAAAATGCACAAGATGACGGAGCAAATCTCACCTGCCACTTGGTATTGGGGGCATCTGACTGTGTGGCGTAGAGGCCGGAGTAGGGGGCTTCAAGTCTCCACTTTCCGCCATTGAACTGCTGGTGGATTGCGGTGTCTGGGGGCCCTGAAGAGAGCCCGATCCAGCTGTGCAATGCAAAAAAAAAAAAATCTTCTATTTTTATGCAAATATTAGCACAGTGGATAAATATGTAATGAAACCCAAGTTCTCTCATGAAGAGAGAAAAAATCTAATCATCTGAAGATTAATTGTTCACCTAAAGAATAAAAATGTGAGCAAGCAAAATAAACTCTAAATTTTGATTTCACACTGTAAGATTCACTTATAGTTGCTTCAGTATATGGTATACGAATTTAAAACACCAGTACTAACCTGGGGAGGGAGGCTGAATTTTCGGCTGGTTCTTTTTGTTATCTCCAGACATAATGTCTGGTGGTGGGTCTTCTCCACGCTCAATCTTACATTCAAAAGCATACAGACATTGAATGTACTGCTTTTTCAGGGAGCTGGCAGCACTGCTGGAGGTCCCCACATTCAGATTGGTGGCTAGCTCCCTCCATTTCTTGTTCTTATTAACCTGCAATTACAAGCATGCCAAAGGATATAAGCAAACGCCCTTGAGAGAAAATGAGCTGAAACTTTCAACACTTGTTTACAGCCAGCTTCAATATACCTGTGTAAGACCTCCAATCTCCTTGACAGACATGTAGAGGCGGAAGAGATCAAGGGGCTTACGTCCCACAGCTGGCAGGTTACTCATGCCCATGGCTTTTTCCTCTATGAAAGCCAAGTAACGATCTACCCACATCTTTCTTTCCGGCTCTGGGCCTAGCTCATACAACCGGGTGATCTTCTCACTGGTTGTTGTGGAGGAACTTGACTTCTAGATAGAACAAGATTACATCAAAAGAATTAAATGCGAAGTGCGAGAGAAGTTTAATTATTTCATTCTAAAGACAATTTACTTCCATGTAAATGTTGAGCAAACCTTGGACTTTGATTCGGTCTTCGGTGTGCCCTCAACTTTGTTATTCATTTTCTGGGCTTGGTTAAGTTTCCCATCCATACCAAAATCTGGACCAGGGGACATACCTATGGAAAAATTGAGGACCATGATTTGCAGTTTAAAGACTTCACAGATGAAATGCTTTCATTTCAGCCAGGTTATGTAGCATAAATAAATTATTTTTACAGCCTTACCGCTAGTGTTGTTAGTCACGTTAGCACCCATAGGGTAGGGAGAACCCTGCGCGTTCATTATCCCAGGCATGTTGTTCATAGAGGGGCCATATCCTGAACCCATCATACCAGGACCAGGCGACATATTAGGGTAACCTGGTAGCCTGTGAGGCAAAACAAATACTTTAACTTTGTGCTCATAAAAACAAGAAATGGCTAACCAATCATACATTTTATATCAATACTCAATCATAGGACGCATCTTGTGTTGAATTGAAGCTCTTCTGTACCTGTTGTGTATCGAGTTAGTGGGACCGTGCTGCATTGCTCCAGCATCCTGTGGCTTTCTGTTGAGACCAGGGGGTGGACACATCCCACTTGCCACTTGAGGGGGCATGTTTCCCATATTAGGACCCATATTAGGACTCATGTTGGGACCCATGTTGGGACCATAGGGTCGTGCACCCATCTGGCCATGAGGCATCCGTCCAGAAGGCATGCCAGCAAACATTGGCCCTCCTCCTTGTCCAGACATGGGGTTCATGGATCCGCCCATGCCAGGGCCTTGGTAATTGGCATTAGGCATGCCACTGTAACCAGGCTGCCTGGGGTAACCTGAAGAGGAAGTTTTTGTATAAATGGTGTCAGGGCCACCAAAACATTAAGCGATTTACAATGTATGAATGAAACAGACAACGCAAAACAAGCTTACATAATTCTATAGTAATCATAGTTAATCCAGAACTACATTTTTTGGAAAGAAACCGCATTATTAATAGTTTTGGTGTACATTTGGTGTACATAGTTAGCACTGATGAAGTGTATGGAATATGATTGCCTCATTAAAGAGACTTCCAGGTCCTTCAGTGTTTTAGCAGCATGCAGAGCTGCTGTAACCCACAGTCACTGTAGCTGCTCAACTGACGTGAGCCATGCTACGTCAACTCCCTTTTTTTCATAGACGCTAAAAATAACCACACTGTGATCTACTGGTCGCACAGAGAGAAAAAGAGGGAGAGTGAAAAGGATTTGGAGGGACAGCGAGAAGAGAGAGACAGCGGAATACTAAAATAAAAGTCCAATTTCTGCACCTCACCTACAATCCCCTTCTCCTAAAACGGGAAATGTTTTGCATCTATATAGGCATCTTTAAGAATTACCTTGTGGACCATATTGACCACCTTGAGGCCCGTAGTTTGCCATAGAGTTGTTCTGCTGATAAGGGACCATTCCAGGATGCACTTGACCTCCAGATGACTGACGAGGAGACAGAGCAGAGCTAGATTGTGGAGACCCATAGGGTGCCATCTGAGGGTTTCTCTGCATGTATCCTGTGCAAGACAACATGTTTATGCATTGATGCTCTACATTTAAAAAAAAAAAAAAAAAAAAAGACCATGTGGCTATGCCATTAGTCATGTTTCCATCTAAAGTTGCCAAATTTGAATATTGCTTTAAAAATGAAGCGCTGTTTTCATCCCATGTGTTCAACAGAATGGGAAGCAGTATATTGATATTAAAAATTAAAGTTCCTGTAAGTGAGGAAACCACTGTAGCTCCATAATAAATGCGATGTGCCTCAGAGCGACAGACGCCACATGCAATAACAATCGCGGTCATGTTGTGATTGAGACTAGTACACTGGTTTTTCCAGTTATCCAATCAAATAATCTGCTGGGGAACATCCCACTCACTATCTTTTTGCTGGCCACTGAAGAACGCATGTAAATTGTATGCACAAATATGATATTTATATGCAATATTGCAAACTGGTATGTAGTTCTAGAGACTGCGTTACCTCTGTCTGGACCCATGCCAGGTTGATTCATCGAAGGGTGCATGATCCCATCAGACTGTCCACTTGAAGGGCGGGGAGGCATCTGGTTTCCTACAAATAAGAAAATGGACAACATTATAAATCAAATGAATTAATTCATTTTTAAAAGAACCACATTCTGTAAATTAGAGATCAATATAATTTGTTTTATAATAAATGTTTCAAAACCCCCATCTCCCATTAATCAAGATAAAAAGACAGTCAAACCACAAACTTGACTGGTACCGCAAAAATATTTAATACCACTTAACAGTAGTCATGATGAAGATGATTTAAAATGGTTAGAAAAATTTAATATTAGGACATTTAATGTTTAATTTGCAGTCCTTACCTGGCATTGTAGTAGGGGACAGCGGCCCAGAACGAGAAGCAGAGGCGCTGGCAGGTGAGCCCACTGGGGGAGAGGTGTGGGGGGAGAAGGGCGACTGTGCTGGATTGCTCTGTTCCCCTTGACTGCTGGATACTCCAGATGTGCTGACTCCAGGGCTCAAAGCGCCCTCCGTACCAGTAGGTAGGTCATCGATAGAACCGGATAGATCCTAAGCAAAGAGTACCATAAAGAGTTTTTAAAGAGAAAACAAACAAACAAAAAACAAATAACAATAATAATATAAAATAAATTCAAATGAAATCACAACGTAACAGAAGCAGCAACAGATCTTCCATAGTGTGATCTAAAAGCAAGGGATTAACTGGGAAAAAAAAGATTGAATAGATAAAAACAAATCTGACTGAATTTGCAAACCTGTTGTTTCACCGAATGTTTAAGTTTTGCTATTTAGAAATAGTATTTTTTAAAATAAATAAATAAACAGACTAAACTGAATCATTCGCATTTAGAGCAATAACATGCATTAAAAAAAACTGTGTGAATTACAGTCACAATTAAATGTGCATATATAAAAAAGAAAAATAAACATATACTTTATATAAAAAAAGTTTGACCACTGAAGAAAACAAAGTCGAAAAAGAAGGAAAAGCTGATGCATTCATTTGATAAGTGTTAAACAGGTAATATATATTTTTTACTTGCACATTATTTGTAAAGTTTAACAATGTAAAATACATTATGGTGAAAGAAGGATGATGGATAGAATGGCAGTTTTATGCAGGCATTGTGGCATGAGGAAGCTATATAAAAGTGGTAAAACATTGAGCATGGCCATGCATCACTCGTGTGTGCAAATGATAGGATAAAGGCATAAAATGTGTAGTATAGGCCTATCAAACATATTAATGCACTGTTTTATTGTAAATAATTACACTTAATATAGCCTATAATATATATTTTAATCATCTCTATCTCTAATATTAAAAATGAAACTAACTTTGACCACCAATGCTGTCCGACTAATGCTCCAATTTGTTTTAAAGAAAATAAAACATGAATACGAAAGTGTAGCAGCCTTAAAAAGAGCTTGAAGACTTTTTTTTAGGTGGATATTAGACTATTACTCTATATATTATATATTACTCTATATTGCTCAGCATACTGTCTTATGTTTATTCATTGCTATATGTAGTAGTAAAAAAAAAAAAAAAAAAAGATGCTCAGTTGGTGTGCTGCTTGGACTGATGTAGCTTATGTCATGCTGTATAAAAGAGCATAAAAGCAACACACAAATAAATAAATGTAAAGAGGTTTTGTTTGACATTCAAAAGTAATATTAGAAGTAAAGCTTCTTCAATTATTGGATGACAGACATGCTACAAATGTTAAGTGAAACTCATTACTTGGATTTAACAATCAATGTCAGATTAAAAGCAAGAAATATGTATTTTCAGCCCAGCCTAACATTCAATGCCATCATAGAAATGTTCACTTAAGCCCACTTTACAGTAAATGTTTTAGGGCAAAACCAAAAACGGCTCCTTTGGCCTGTAGTATTCTGAACTGAATGTTAGCCTGTGAACCTACACTCAATAAAATTTTAAAGGCAGTGACATAACAAAAACTAAACAACAACAACAAAAAGAAATTCCATGTCTGAAAAAATAAATAAATAATTCAGCAGCACAATAGTCACTTTAATTGTACCACAAAACTTCTCTTCTTCAGAATAAATCTCCCAGTGACAGCTTCTTCCACTCTGCAACAATGAACTCTGGCACACTTTTTTTCTTTTTTCTTTCTGTCTAGCACACACAAACACACACTCGCTCAAGAGCTCTTGTACACACAGAATCACACAGCCAGAGGCTGCTGGCCTTATTTATCTCATCTGGGAGGGGGAAAAAAGTGAGATCACAGCGTCCCTGAGGTTGCCATGGCTACAGCAGTCGGCTGCACGTGTGCTGAGTCAGCGCAGCTGGGCGTCTCTCCATGTGTCCTTTTCAGACAGTCTCGCAGGTCACAACACACTCAAATGCAATTAAATCTCAGAGACAGAGACGCACAACTTACAGGAAGAGTGCAAAAAATAAAAATAAAAAAGTAGCAAAAGAACAAACAGCGTATATTTCGGTGACAGACCACATGAAGTTCTTCATTTAGCCACAACCCCAAAGGTGCTACATAATCACTCCAGAGAAAGACGAGCAGCTGAGGCTGAATTACGCTCACATCTTCAAACTAATTGCCTGGAGCTAAAAGTCAACACAAAATAGGACGCTTTGACTGAAACGGCTTGATTGTGCATTTGTGATTTACAATGCATCTTTAAATGCGATTAGACGCAGTCAACAGCTTGTGCGAAATGAAAGTGTCAGACTCACTGGTAGACTGGAGGGTCTGCCCTGCATGTCCTCTGTGCTGCTTTTGGATGCCAGAGGTGGACCGGAGGGGGGAGCGCTGGACTGGGAGCTAAAAGACTCCTGGGAAATCTCCTGTGGGGGGGAAAAAGTCGGCCCAGGTCAGACGATACAGGGATTTAGGGATGTGAAAGCACGCATGGCTGCTTTTGCTTACTTGAAGACATAAGGTCTGTGTAGCTGTTAGTGATAAAGTCTATTTTTGTATTTAAAAAAGCCAGTTACTATACTGCTTTTATTACCATCCAAAGTCTGCAAATGTGGTGGCAGTGTGAAATAAAATGCAATCCAGATTTCAAATAAACGCAAAAATAGACAGCAATTTAGTTCAAACGCACAAAGTGAATATTAAACATGCTGTTAATATCCCACCTTTACATTTGCATACGTCACAAAAAAAGACATGGTAAATAGGATGAAAAAACACCATCCAGTGGAGAAAATGAATGCATTTATACTTGACGTGTTGTGTTGAAGAAACTTAACATTATACAGTAATGCACAACTGTACAATTTCTTACACCATGACATGTAAATCTGCAATAGCTTCATCGACCCATCATTACAGTAGGAAATGCATGTGACTAAAGTTTAACAGATACTGTAAAAATATTCCAAGTGATAGTAAAGATTTTAAAGGAAACTTTAAGAATTGTAGATTTAACAAACGTTATTTGTATTTAAAAATTACATGAATACTGTTTGACTCCCTCCCAAAAAACTAAATAACTGTTTATTTTCAATTAGTTCGATTGGATTTATCCATGCATGTAATTTGCTTATTGTATTTTATAAAGATGTAGGCTTACATCCCCCTACAAAATAACCCCAAGCATTCGCAAGTAATGAATTGCTTTCATCTGTCATCTGATAAGATTTTTCTATATGACAATAAAAACTAAATGAAAACAAAATGTTTTGGGGTTTTTTTTCAAATATTGTTCAGACTACAGTTACATTACATAATTCATTAAACAATTATTTCCTGTTTTTACAGCAATTTTGATGTTGTTCATTGTTGATTCATGTTCATTCATAATATTTTAAATCACAAAAGGGGACGGCATCGGGAAAGCTCCACAAGCTGGAATTTGAAAGCGCATCAGCGCCAACGCAATGACATATTTTTAGGAATCTTTGATGAATACATGGTCATTCGGTCATATATGCAGAACTGCAATTGAGCATTTTGTGATCATGTGAAATACTTTACTTAAATACATTTAATGTAATCCTTGCTGAAAGAAAGTTGTATCAATATCTTTCACAAATCAAAAAATGAATAAACCAATATTAACCAACCGTGACAAATACTGAAAAGTTACTAATTCATGACACACAAAGCAGGGTTTCTGCAGATTTTAAGACCTTTATGTCTATTATGAAGGAAACTTAAACAAGGCTAAGGATTGTTTCTATTGGCCCAGCGGAAAAAGTTTTTACTTGCTTCATCCAAAAATAAAATTCAAAAATATTTCTTGGCCACATTTTAAAAGTGTCTAAATAAGCATTTATTTCAATATAGATTTTCTTTTTTGAATGACAAGCTTACAAAAAAAATTATAAATTAAATATAAATAAATTTAAATTAACATATTTAAGACCCATTTAAAATGATTTAAGACGTACAAGACCAGGGTTTCTGCAGGTTTCAGCAAGTTAAATTTAAGACTTTTTAAGACTATTATGAATGAAATTTTAGACCCATACAGAGCTAAACGCCAAGGAGTTATTCGAATGGCCCCGTTGAAAAAGATTTTTATTTGCCCTATCAAAAGTTTTTTTTGCATAATTTAATAAATATTTTTTATAATATTTTAGTTTATTCTGAGCAAAATATTTTACATATTGTGTCAAAACAAGCAAGGACTAGTTGTATACATACACTTTTTATTTTCAACATAACCTTTCTTTTTATTGAGATGGATTGTTGGTGATTGGATGGGTGTTGGCCAGATTGGGTAGCTATACATGACAAAGGAAAATTAAGACCTAAATCTTCAAAAAAGATTTAAAACCTACAGCACAATATTTCAGTAAATTTAACACTTTAAGGCCTAATCTTTTGTTTTTGAGATTTAAGATATTTTAAGACCCCGCGGGCACCCTGAAGACATTCTTTCAGTGAATTTAAGACTTTAAGGCTTAAAATTTAGATTTGAGATTTAAATTGAAATTTAGAATTGAAATTTAAAACATTCAAGACTTTAAGACCCCGTGGACACCCTGTAAAGGGATAGTCCACCCCAAAATGAAAATTGTCACCATTTACTGACCTGTTCCAAACCATTGAGCTTCTGTTGAACACTAAATAATATATTTTGAACAACGTAACAAACAGTTAACAATTGACTTCCATAGTATTTTTTTCCTACTAATGTCAATTACACACAAGTTTCTAGCAAAATTCTTCAAAATATCTACTTTTCTGTGCATAAACTCTGGAACGGTCTGGAACCACCCAAAAGAATAAATAAACTGAGTAAACTTTCATTAATGCATGAGTTAATATACACTTAATAACCTGACTTGATAGCAAAACACTAAGGGTCGATTTTAGTAACTCACTTTTATTTTCATCCAGCATTTACATATAACAGTAGAAAGCTCAAGTTACCTGAGGAGGAGGAGGAAAGCGCTGATACGGCGATTGCTGCTGCTGCTGCTGTTGTTGTTGTTGTTGTTGTTGTGGGGGATTCTGGGAGTAAGACGTGGGCTGTCCCTGTGGCATCTGTGAGTGTCCCGCGGGCTGTTGAGAAGCAGGTGTGGGCGTCTGCGGTGGCTGTTGAGACGCCGCTGGCGGTTGCTGCTGTTGTGGCCCTTGGCCGGGCGGGTAACTAGGCTGCGTTTGGGATGCAGGAGGAGGCTGGGAGCTCCCCTGCTGCGAGGGCTGGGACTGAGGCACCTGTTGTTGTGGATAAGGAGACTGGCTAGACTGGGGTGCTGCAGACGACTGCGAGTATGGGGACTGCGAAGGGCCTGGCGAGGGACCAGGCATCTGCCCCTGAGGCTGCTGGGACATGTGGGTTTGTTGGTAAGAAGTGCCTGTCTGTCCGTGCGGCCCTGATGACTGAGGTGCATGAGATTGCTGCGAGTAAGGTCCCTGTCCTCCTGCTTGCCCAGGGGAAGGTTGAGGGTACGGCGATTGCTGCTGGCCCGAGTGAGGACCCTGACCATGCTGGCCGTAATAGGGCTGCTGCCCCTGCTGCATGTAACCCCCTGGTCCCTGCTGTCCATACGATGGCATCTGCACAAACCAGAAGGATGGCACTAAACATCATTACACTCAAGGCATTTCCTTTACTGATTTATCTCATGCAAGTCAATAGACAACAACAATCTTCCAGTCATTGACATGCTATCATATAAACAAGGCTAACACTTCCTTTGAAATCAATTTGTGACATGGACGTGGCTTTCCTGTTTATTACTCTAAAACCATTTTAAAGCAATCTGTTGTATTAAGAACTCTAAAAGTAACGTGCCTTGAACTTCCAGGACTTTTTCACTTGTTCTTTACCCCCGAGACTAAAAGCATTAATGTGATGCGTAAAAGTAAAAACTGAGGTGCAGAGTAATTCTAATTAAAAGAAATTGAGACACTTTTTTTAACCTTTAATGCTATGAAAGTGCTTGCTTTAAAAGGAATCTACAGTATAAAGGGCTGTATTAAAAGTGACGTGACTTGACTGGGGTGCTGATGCAAATGTACTAACGTCACCATTTTAGCATGCTTTGCTAATGGCTATCTTATATCCACTGTAATTTCAGTTGTATGTTTATTTTGTTATTGAGAGGAAAACCCATATTTATTCATCGCTGCATGGGTGCTTGCTTACAGTATAGCTCTAGTACTTTCTTTTTTTTTGTCCTGACTGAATAAGGACTTCAAGACCAAATAAAAATGTCCTGAGATTTAAATGTGGAGTATCTGTGAACTGCTCCAAGTGTTTTAGCACACAGCACAAGTACAAAAATGCATAATTCCACTTTACATTTTTACGTCTTTTTGAAAATGATCACAATTACTCAAACTCATTTTACAAGCACAAATATGAGAACAGGAGAATTGATCACAAAAGACACAAAACGTAATTGAATGTTACTTAAAACCTGTTTTAAGTAAATGTTACTTAAGCCCAACTATGAATGTTACTTAAGCCCAACAAAATGTAATCGTAGGAATGGCTAGAGATCCAATCACAGCTGGGTCACAATATCAAACAAATTGCTATTTTGCCATGCAATAAGCTGTGATTTTTTTTCCAATAATTAAACCCAAAATAAACCATTTCATTTTAGTGAGGTACTGTTTTGTTGTAAGATTACAGCAATGTTTTATGTATATGGTCAAAAAAACAAACAAACATGTGAAGTGATAAAAAAAAGGGTAACATTTTAGAGTAATGGTCCAATAGTTTATGCATTTACTAACAATAAGTATGAATAATCTTGTACATCATTTATTAATCATAGTTAACTAATGCATTATTAAAGTTGTGCTTGTTAACATTAGCTAATGCTCTGCGAGTTAACATGAACTAACATTATTTAACTTATTACCTAATGTTAACAAAAATAAGTACAGTTATAAACATATTACAAATAGTTTGTTCGTGTTAGTAAATACATTAACTAATGGACCATCATTTTAAAGTGTTACCAAAAATATTATTAGAAGTTATGACACAAATGGTGACTCAGATTAGCTAATAAAGTTCACTCGCTTCTATTCTCAAATGGTAAGACAACAGTGGCTGACAACACCATCAGCGATACCCACATGCCTATATGCTTGAACTACGCCATTTACTCACAAAGAACATGCAGAACTTTTCCAGTTTAAAATTAACCATCCAAATTTTGAAACTAATCTGCCATTGTGAACCATTTATTTTGAATGATTATTCAGTGAAGCACTCATTAACCATTTGATCTAGACAATCACACCAGTGTGATTAGAGCATTCAGCGCATCATCTGCTGTCTTGCTGACTCGTGCTGAGCCAGGGAAAGACGAGCTTGGCACTCGTCAGAAATCACAATTGATCAGAGTTTTCAAACTGAATGTATATTTTAGCTTTAACATTTATAGTTTGTAAAATACACACTGATGTCAAGTAACTTAAATAACTACAAAAACTTACACGACATGACATGACTTTTCAGTTCCACACTGATGTCTATAGATATAGTATATATCCATATCCATATATATATA
>CAIGQW010055978.1:755946-779444 GCA_903798125.1 Danio choprae | reverse complement strand
TATATATATATAGTACTGTGGCAATAGTAACCATTCTTAAACATAACTGGACAGAGTGCTTTATCCACATCAGATATACACAGTCTACGTTACTAGAACTTTTATTCTATTCTTCTCCAAGTAAAACAGCAAATATTGCACTGGGGACAGGGGAGACATGACCCCCCCACACTGTTTGTGTCCCTTCCACCATTTTTTTTTACCAGGCGCAGTCATCACCACAGAGGAGCATGACTGACACATTTTCCCCTATTTTGTGTCCCTCCCACTTCTCGAACCAAAGTTATACCCTAAAAATATAAAAATATGATCACTATTATTCTGTTTAAACGTTGCAATACATATTCTTACACCTATTGAAGAATCAGATACTTCACAATATAATTAGGACTTTTAACAATATTTGCTAAAAATGAAAAAGAAATTACAAAACCAATAAAAAAAAACATACACATAAATCACTCAGGCTAAGTTGTCATGAAAAATGACACATCATCATAGAAACTTTAAAGAGATGCATTCTAAAAAAAAAAAACTGCCAGATTAAAAATGCATGCAGGTGGGTCAGTGAGAGTATACACACAAAGCAAACGGCAAACAACTAGAGCCAATGAATCCCAACTGTGTTGTCGCCTCGCGTAGACTCACATCTGGTTCAGTCTGGACTAAAAAGCTGTCCGTGAACACACCAAACGGACGTCAGCTGACTGAAAATCGAGAATGTGTTCTGCGCCTACGCAGTAGGATGTGTCTGTTTGGACCAGTGGAGGGCAGTACCTGATTTCTTATTCACAATAGGCAACCAAAATTTCCAACAAGCATGCAAAGCGCAAACAAAGCAGTATTTAGTACCACTATCACAGTAATTGTCTGATAATCTAATAATCCATATAATTTGCAAACATTTGAAAAATAAAATTTTTAAATACAGCCGCCCTCTTTGTGTTCCTTCTTGACTTGAATTTTTAACTTGCTACGTCACTTCAATATGTCACACTCGCATTCTGATTACAGCCCTAATGTGTTAAAAAAAGTTTTATGTGTGAAAAGGTTAAAACAGGGACTTGCCTACTGGTGTTTTCAGTGTCATATTTATTCATCCATGACTAGCCTAAATCAACCAAGGTGCTAGCACTAAAACACACTCAGCTAACTATTGCTTAGCTACCATAAAAATGAAAACAAAAAACAAAAAAAAAAGCTATACAAAATTTAAGTGTGGACCCTTAAATAACAAGAGCACTGACCTGCTGGCCGTACTGCATCCGTCCTTGCATGCCCATAGGGTATCTCTGAGGGCCAGGGGGCCCGTAGCCCTGGCCTGGGTAAGCAGGTCCCTGTTGGGGCCCTGAAGGAGTCCCCTGAAGAGGCTGCTGGGAGTAAGGACCACCTGACCCATACGGCTGACTGCGCATTTTCCCCATCTGATCCATGGAGCCTGGAGTCTGCAGAGCAAAAGTGAGAAAAAAATTGAGACAAGGTAACTGTCAGATAATGACAGAAAAGTGTAAACTGAGTGTTACACAAAGACATCCACAAAGCATTCAAAAACTCAAGGACACGTTATCCGAAACCATAAAATCAAACTATTATTCAGTACTATTGCACTCCCACACTGGAGAATTTTATTTTAAAAAGTCAGGGTGGAAATGAAAGAAAAGCAAGGACGGAATAAAAATGCAAGAAACTACAAGAGAAGAAGAGAAAGAAGAGCCAGAGGGGGAAACGATAGTGGAAAAAGGAGAAGGAAAAAGAGAGACAGCAAATAACCCTGCGCTGCTGATTCCCACGGTTATTAACCTGACCGTTACCTTGCTCAGCCTTGGTTAAGGAAGTCAACAGTGCTATATATAACTCATTTCAAATGGAGGGCAGTCTGCCGAATATTTAACACATCCCAGCTGTAGCTCTGCTTGAGCCTTGGCCAAGCCGGCTTTTCCTTTTTTTGGAAAAAGACGGCAAACTTGGCACCGAATGAATGACACAGGGCTTAATGACACGAGGAGAGGTCCAGCATGACTCGCAATGAGACGGATGCTGGAGCATAAAAGTCCAGGATGAGGGGTCACGTAAATATTGGAGTTGGAATATCAGTCTTGTTTTTGTAAACTGGCAAATATTTGGGAACAAAACAACTGCTCGCTCTGGGATGAACAACAAAACAAAAGTTTCCTGAAAAACGCAGAATAACGGTAGTACAGTCAAAATTGTAGCATCTTAAAACCTCTCATTTACAGTCTTACTGATTCAAACGTCACTGACTAACACACCAAAACACACGAGTGCTAATTTGCCTTCTAGATGGCACTTCATTTCCCAAGTGAAAATTTCATGTCATGACATTCACAAATGTATACATTTCAAAAGTAACATACTAAGGCAGCACAATATATCGAAAAATGATCTTTATCGCGATAAAAGCATATGCAGCATCCATATCGCAGAGATGTGGAATAGATTAAGTTAAATTTATAGCATTTGTGTGCTACATGCATATGTTGTTTATTAAACTCTAAACCAATCAGATGGAGCCTTTACCATCTTCATCCCCACCCTTACAGTAGGTGCAGTTAGGTGAACCTAGAGTTGAAAATAAACACTAATGCTGGGAGACAGGAAAGGAAAACAACAAGAATCAGAATTTCCACTGAGGTTTTCAGTCAGTTTTCAAAGTCGAAATGTTTGCACCTTCACATAGTGTATTTAATTGGCTTATTAATTGGATTATATAAATATACTATAAGTATGCTCAAAACATTCTTTTAAAGCTGATAAAATAGCATTTTGCAAGGTAGTTATATCGTATAAAATATTTTCATCGAAATACTTATCAACATCGCATATTTTCTTAGTATCGTGCAGCACTATACTAACACTTCAACAATGACTAAAGACAAAAAAAAACGCCTTTTCTATCATAATTTGTTTCCCATGTTGACTAAACTCTATCAGCAGCAGCATGAAATATTAAGCATACTTTCATCTTCATCATCCTCTGTTTTTTCGATACAGATGGCCAACTTTTTAGCATGTTTTCACAAAACACAATATATGCTTTCTAAATACAGTACACAACTCAGTTCAAAGGTTTGGGATCAGTAAGATATATTCATTCATTCATTTTCATTTCGGCTTAGTCCCTTTATTAATCTGGGGTCGCCACAGCGGAATGAACCGCCAGTAAAATATATTTAGTTTTTAAACATTTATTCATCAAGCATGAGCTGATTTAACATTGAAGACATTTATAACGTTACAAAACAATGCTATTATAGATGCAACCTGTTGTTCTTTTTATTTTCTATTTATTATTGAATACTAAAATAAATGTAGCAAGTTATATAATATTCAGCATATTAAAATAGAGTAACTAGAGTAATGACTACAGCAATAAAGTATTTTTAGAACATAAAAAATTAATGCTTTACATTTTTACTATATTTTACATTATTGACACTTATACTGTATTTTGATCCAATAATGCAACCCTTGGTGAGCATTAAACATCTTACAATTTTCTGAAAATCTTACCAACTCCAAACTTTTGAACAGTAGTGCGTGTAAACCATTTTATGTCAATACAATGCATATGGAATGATGATATATTGCATATTAAGATACATTTCAAATTGTGGATAATAAAGAAAGTCAAAAGTCAAAGTCAATTAACCATCCATACTAAAATTAAGCATCTCTGTGAATATGGTGATGATTTGCATGAGGTCTTTAATAGGCAATTTCGCTTTCTAATTAAAACCGTTCACGATCCAACTTGCAGCTCCAAGTATGAGTTCAAAAGGACGTCATAAAATAAAAGAAACAAATAATTTAGTATAAAATACAGCTAAAAGCCTGAAATAAAGACGTTTAGCTATATCACCCAGACACATGTTATACATTTATAAAATTACAATATTTACTTTGAATAACCCTGCTTCAGTGATTATATCGGTATGTGTCCACCAGGATATTGCTGCACGATATTGGAAAAAAACTGACATTGTATTACTTAGTTTTTCTGTGATTTATATTGACAAATATAAAAATATGAAATAAACAGCGCTTTATGGTTTTTGGTGGAGTCTAACAGTATTGAGATACAGAAAATCAATAATCAAATGTAAAACAACACAGTATAGTCTTCATTTTATAAATAATTAAACAATCATTGTTAAAATGGCAAACTTTATCATTTCTTGTGTCCAAATGGTTTCAATTCACTTGAATTAGCTTGACATCCTGCGATGTGACTATTACATATTCTCACATTGCAATATTGATGCTAAAACGATATATTGTGCAGCCCTAGTTTCCACTACAGTGTAAAATCTGTGCTCAGTGCCGATTGTCCACAAACACTCTGAAACATACGTCAGCATCTTGCCTTGCCTACTTTTCAAAGTGATTGGTTGCTGCCCGGCGTTTTTTGCTTGACATTTGCGGCTCTTCGATTAAAAAACAACTCTGATTTTGGTTTCACAATGTCAAATGGCAATACACAATTGACAAATTTAAGAATATCCCTGACAATAACAGGAACCTAACCACCAACATTCAAACTCAAATAAGCAATTATAACTAGTGACATGGACATGTCTTGTGTTGCCATTCTAATGACAACATAAACCCTTTATTATAACATTATAACAGAATATTACAATGTATTTAGCACAATAAAACAGCGCTGCTTCTTCCCCACATTATCAAGGCGGAAACGGTCGACTACGGCATAAAAAAAGCCCTGCTTCTTTTGTGCTGCATATCGCTCGTCTCTCATCAGCAATTTCTTCAGCGGTCTCGTTTTGCTTTAACGGCTTTCAGCCACAATCACATTAAAGTTCGAGCTTGCAAAATTCTGTCGTACGGTACTGCGAAAAGGAGTGGGATAAAACAAGATGATTAGACGTCGATAAATCGAGCGATTGCTCCATATTTTACATTTCTGTACAGAGATCATGTTTGATCTTCTATTGTCTTCACAGGTCACAGTTCACCAAGCTTGAACTTTTGAATGCAGCGACATGCAAAACCTGTCGTATGAGCTTGCGTACGAATGGAAGTCTTTGGGGCGAAAAGTGCAGTGTGACCGCGACTTTCCTCTGCTTCATACTACCACGATAATAGGGTTTGAATTCTTCTCATCCATGAACATGACTTCTGCTCTGTAGGAGTCCTGTAAGATGCAATGAAGACGACAACTTCTATGAATCTACACTCAGTCATGGCGTCAACGAACTATGCCTTTGTTTGTTGTGAATATACAGCCTCTAGTGGTGAAAAAAAGACTGTGCCTTTCACAAATATATTTTTTACATTGTTAACATAAAAAAAGGTTCAATCAGCTTGTGTGCTCTTCACAGATGGCCACTGAATCAAATATACATGACCAAAACGAAAGTGTCATTACTGCATGACAATACAAAATAACAATAACAAAACAAGTTTGCACGCTGCACTTATCAAATCAGACCAGTGAAACTCCATCCAGAGAAATGTTGAGGAGGCTCATTTCGAATTTGGCTGGAGTTCAAACCTTGAAAGAAGTACTGTGGTTGTTAACGCTCTCCAGTGTGAAATGACTGAGGGCAAGCTGCTCTTGACATTTTCCAGTGTCCAAATGGAAAAGGGAGGAAAAAAGAAAAAAAATCAAATAAATAAAAGCAGCACATGGCTAATCTGCATAAGATAAAGTGAGGACTCCCTTGGCAGGAGAGGCTGCTGGACAGGCGCAGCGATTGGTCATGAGGGATGGAGAGGACGCCACAAGACTAACAGATCCACTGACTGCAAAACGCCACTCAGAAGCGGCAGAAAGTAGAACTATGTCTGAGAATTAATACAACACAGATATAGCAGAGATCAAAGCTATGACAATTAACTTGACAAGCAATTATCAACCAAGAAGTTCTGAACTTAATTTAAGACACATATATATATTATATCCATCTCAAGGACCAAACCAACCATTTTGCTCACCATCAAAACTTACATTCACAGATCAGGTCACACTTTGACAAAAACTTGTCTAAAAATAAAAATGTACCAAATAAAAAAAAAGCTAAAAATTCCATGATAAGACCAGAATCTTGAAGAAAGCTATAAATAAAAATTTTGAAAAAGAATTCTGGAAAACTGCTTGACACTGAAAAACAATGATTCTGAAAATTAAAACATTTTAGTTCTTGTGGTCTGGACACCAGAAGTTCTCTATTTTAAGACAACTAAAACAATAACTATAAATGTCCACACCAACACGCAATATAGTTTGGTTTATAAGTGTGTGTTGCGGTTTAGTTGTCTGCCGCATTAAATGGTTTAAAAAAAATAAATAAATCATTCTGAAACAGATTACAAAAATATGGTTCCTCTGACACTATAGTCGTATGCATCTATTATTCTGTTTGTCAACACGTTTTATTCCAAATTTTATTCTGTGCAAAAAGAAAACTTGCAAGTCAGGCTTTTAATCCTCTTATTAGATGCACAATTTGTACAGCGACAAAACTGAAGCACATGTAGCCTGGACTTGGCATGAGAAACTAAGTTAACTGTGGTAAACAGATGTTGTTCAACCTTGAAATTGCACTTAAAAGTGTTTGGACAGATCCAAGACAAACAATCATGATAGGGACCACATGAACGAGAATTTAGCATGCAGAGGATGACCAGACAGGAAATAGGGCACAACACAGTACTGTAAACAACTGGCACGAATTAAAGAGAATTCAAAGGGCTTTTCATGGTCAATATCCAACAATCTAAAGAAATAAAGCGCATACTATTTCTAGTCTTCAATAATCGAAGATTTGAAAAAGCACGTAAGCATCCCAGTTGACTAGTGACACAAATGCAGAATGTTTCCTATCACACATTTTGTATAACATCTCTGTTTCAGACAAGAGCAATGGATATGAGCTGAAAAAAAAAAAGTATTTTTATTCTTTTTTTTTTCTGCATTTTTACAATTATTGCTAATTCGACGTATGATGGAATTGAATTTTCAGTAAAGCAATGTGCAGTATTATCACAATATTTACAAGCTGCAAAACGGGTGACTTCAACATGTATAATAACAAAAAGAACAAATTAAATTGCTAAAGTTTTTAATTTTAATTGGTAAGCCACTACAATAAGGTCTCATTTGTAAATGTTAGTTAATGCATCAACTAATATCAACAGTGAGAAACAGATACATTTTTAACAGAAGTTACGTTAAAGTCACTTAAAAAAAATACTACCAAGCTTTATTATTAGATCTTTTAAGTAAAACAGATGCAAATGTACTATATATAAAAATAAACATCCCGTACGATTGACAGCGTTATAGTTTTTAGTGTTAGTTAAGTTAGTTTGACTTTTAACAAATAGAGCCTTATTTTAAAGTGTTAATGAGCATTAGGTCAATAAATAATCTGAACGTTTTCAAATTGGTATCAGATTGATCAAATTGGAGGCCAGATTAACCTGAAAATGTCAAGCATTTGGTGCTGTGATGAATGCTGCAAACACAACGGTCTAAACAGCATGCATACATAGGCATTCGGAAAGTTTAAATAATAAACAATTATTTACTGCATGTTGAAGTAACCACAATAATATCAGGGATGTTCGTGATACCAGTACAGTATTACTGAATGTCAGCACATCTCTTATGTTCAAGCGAAATGTTACAAGTTTATAAAACAAACTGAAAACATTCTTTTAAATGCACCAATGTCTGGATAGGTTTAGTCATTTAATTAAGAAATACCTATTCCCCCCTGCATGTAGAATTAATGCTAAATGCATGCATCACATTAATTTTTATACATACACATTACACTACTGCAGGAGTGAGGGAGGTGAACAACATGAACTAATCAGCAAGTGTTTCAGTGTTACATCATATGCAATTATAAATGGCCAAGAGCACAGGATGCAGAGCCAATCAGATCTCAGCGAGCATGTCAACCCAAGACCAACTGTCTCCTGCCTTTGACAGGAGGATTTTTACCTCCACAATTCAAATCCCACTGCAAACCAATATGCACTTACTCAAATCACTAAGCTTGTGTTTACAAGCTGCGCGCATAGACACCGACATTCAGTCGAGTCCACAGTTTAAAAACTCGTACATTTCCTCATCAAATACGCTAGAAACTTCATTTCCGAGTGTGTTTGAATACATTTTACAATTAAACGAGAATAATTGCCATAGGTTTGTCGACTGTAGAATTGTGACACGCACGTATCGGTTTACACAACACGGGTTTTTCCCCACACAAAATATCCGCCAATTTTATGCTAATCGCCCTCCTAATTACCCTCAGAACTGACCAACAACACCCAAACCGTCTAAATATTGCACGTCAGATACATATACACAACAATAAAGCATATAAAACACAGACAGGCCTATGAGGGAAAAGCTAAATGCGTTTAAGCCTCCTCGAAGGAGAAGCAGCCTGAGCTAAATACGCATTTTCAATCGCAGATCTACCGAGCAATAATAGGCAACAGTTTTCATCTCACAACTCAGGTCCAGCCACAAACCTCGAAGCTTCACGAAAGTTTCCTTGTTAGAACTTAATATAAACAGTAAAATGTTCAGCTGCTGTGGAAAAGCAAGGAGGCAGCCATTTTATGGAGTCTCTTGCTCAGACAATAGCAAGCACAGTGCGTTTCAGCCACACGTATGACTTATGAGACGAGGTTTTTTTATATTGCATTAGGGTTGTAATTTTACCTGGTTTCTACCCAGGGGCTGCCCAGTACTTCCCGGACTCATGGGTGGCGGGTGATGGCTCCTTTGTTGCCAACCCGGATGGCCCCCACCATACTGCCCGCCGCTGCTGGCCATATCTGCTGGTCCCTTAGCACCGTCCTGGCTGTTGTAGTCGCTCGGCGGGTAATTCGGGTAACTCCGGGCACCGCTCGGGGAGGTGAGGAGCTGGTTGAGAGTCGGGGTGGATGTTGGCTGCGGGTTTCCCATGTTATAGCGCTGATTGCTGTAGGATGCAGCCGCTGCTGGCTGCTGCTTGGCTGACTGCCCCCCTACCGCCTGAGCCTGAGGAGCGCTGCGCGGAGAGCTCATGCCGTAGCCCTGGCCCGGGTACGGGCTTCGGTTCCCGAACGGACTGTAGCTGTTGTACTGGTGGTTCGGGAAGCCGTGGTCATGGGAGTTGGGCTGATAGGGGTCCATCATACTGCCCGACAGCGCGCCTGGCCCCGCTGCAGCTGCCATGCCAGGGCTTTGTTGTCCGCCATGTTGATGAAAAGGGGCCCGGCCGTAGTGCTGCGCGTAGCTATAGGAAGCTGACTGAAACCCGGGCGCGTGATGGTGTACCATTCCAGGGTGGTTGTTCCCCTCTGCTCCGGCGCTATCATTTTGATTATTGTTCACCCTCGACGGATTCCCGTTGCCGTTCTTCATCTCCGACTCCCCTCCTCCCCCAGCATTTCCCACATCGGCCCGGTCCTGCAGTTCCCCTCGAGCCGGAGATCCGCTCTCTAGTCCCGGCTCCTTATTTTCCTGCTGCTTCTCCCCCGGTACCGACTCCTCCTTTGGGTCTCGATCCGGTTTTTTCAGCTCGGAAGGCGGGCTGGTGTTGAGAGAGGTAGCGCTGGCGACCTGAGCGGCCATGATCCCCCCCCTCTCCCTCTCGGCGAGTCGGTCACAATCAAACGCGAAACATTGAATGTAAATACAATAGTTTTACAACAATTTACCCGTGTCCCGACTCATCCCCACCCCTTACGCCGGACCGAATCCGGACTCCACCGTCGGCTCCGTTTTTTAGGCTCTCTCGCAACGAGTTCCCGGGAAATGAAATTTAACCGACGCGGAATTTGTGGGGGTTCTGTTGCAGAAGTAGACTACAGCCGAGGAACGGATCACACCAGCACGAGGCTCACTCAGATACAGCCATTTTACCGAGGTGCTCTGACACCAGTAAAACATGGCTCGGACTCCGCTAGGAGTGCGGAACGGATTCGAGCAAGGGAGCTGGGTAGGGGGTGTTCAATTGACGTTGCATAACGGCAAGGTTGAAAACGGCTCCAAGAACACATTTTGGTGGGAAAACTGGGATTGTAGTGAAATGAACGAAAACAGTATAGCCAGGCATTATGATTGCACTGGTTGTATTATTGGCCCAAGAACTAAGCTTGTCTTACTGGTTTAACCTATGAAATACCAAAGTCTGCACACACTCCTCAATGACTTTTTAACCCTAAAATGAACAGATATACAACCATAAATGATACATTATTTATGTCCTGTGTGTTTTCTGGTTGTTAGTTGGATTATGTTCTGGTGGTTGATTTCTGGTTAAATGAAGGCAAATCAATAATATCCCAGAAGCTTTTAATTTTTGTGTAACTGCAAGAACACAACAGCAGGATAAAAACAATTTAAAATTCTTAACATAACATGAATTTAACCATTCATACGGGATAGCAAAACCCACGTCACTTTATATAATGAATTAGAGTAAGGAATAAATGCTTCCTGTTTCTTTTGTGGTTGTCAAATTTGGATTTTTTTCCACTTTTTATGTCTTTTGTTTGAAGCTGCCCAAAACAGACATAGGCCAACGTCATCAAACACATTCAAATCTATGAAAGCTAAAGGAAAAGGCTCTGGGTGACACTAAAGGAATAATTCAAAGGGACGGCACTGTTTGCCAAAATGGTAAATAAAGTCCAGTTTCTGGCACAGACTGACTGTTTCGCTTCATAAGACCTCAGTGTATTGTCGAAGCCACAGGTATTAATTTCGTTCTGCCTGCATGTTTATGTGTCTCAAATTAGACATTTTATGAATCACAGTTTCAGCTAAAAATATTCTTAAATGTTCCTCACCCATTTCCGGGATGGCCTGAGGTAAAGACAATTAACGGCAAGTTTTCATTTTTGGGTGAACTATACCTTTAAATTTAGGTTACATGTTACCGTGGGTGTTTAAAATAGCTAGTTTTGGTGCTTTCATTCAAAGCTAGGTTAATCATTTTCATATTTGGTGTACATACGTGACAGTACATTTTATTTACCAATACATTTCATTCTGATTTCATACAAAAAAAACAGTTCTGATGCAGTGGTGTGTCTTCACTCAATGTTACAAACAGTGTTCTGAAGTCAAACCGGTTGAGAAACACTGTTTCAGGGGGTTGTGCTGATTGAAATGCGTTAGGAAAGTAAGAGAAGGGAGGGTTGGTGGTGGTGGGTTGAGCTAGTCTGCAAGCAGGAAGTGAAAATGAAAAACGAGAGAGAGCACGAGTAAAGGAGAAAATCAGATAAACCACACAAAGTGGTTGAAAGGCAGAATACATTATCATCACAAAATAAGCCAGTCTATTTATACTGTGCTTCAGTTTGGAATCTAAAAAGAGATAGAGAAAGGATCTCTGGGGAAAAATATGTTTTTAGGAGAATAACAGAGCGTCTGTGGTTGTGTGCTCTCCCCACCCCCTCTCGCTCTGCAAAAGCAGCACAGCAGCTCTGCTCTGGTATCTCAGTATGGGGGATGGGAAGAGCACAGCACAGCACAGCACAGTACAGTCTTAATGCAATGCAGAGCCGCTAGCACTGCTGCCCAACTCCTGTTCTGTCCTGTGAAGTATAGGGAAATCCTCTCAGACACTTTTTAAACAGCCTATATATATATATATATATATGTTTTTGTTTCTAGGAAATGCGTTTCTCCACAATGTATACATATTTCATCTTAATGCAGAGGACATGGAAACGAGATAAATCATTCATGGGGACTGTAATGTTTTATGTTTGATTTGGGGCTCTTAAATGTTCTGTAAAATAAGTAAATGAATTTATATTTGTCATTCACAATGATAATGAAGTTAATTATGTTTTTGTATAATGTTTGATGGTATAACGTAAACAAAGCAACACAAAAACACACACACACATAAAAAGTAATGCAAACATTATATTATTATCCCGGTTTTAGTATCACTTATTAATTGTTATCCTATTAATTAATATCATCATATTCATTGATCATTTTTAGAGTAGGTTTTATTTTGATATAATTTACATTTTATTTTGGTAATAGTTTAGTTGCAGTTTTTGATTATACTTTTGTTTTAATGTGTATACAGCTTTCGTAAGTTTTAGTTTATTTGAACTATTCAAGCTATGTTTAACAAAAATTATATTATTTATTTTTGCAACTAGCTGAAATAAATGTAAATAATTAATACATTGTTATTAATAATAATAATAATAATAATAATAATAATAATAATAATTATGATTATTATTTCATTATTATTATTTACAATTCAAATGTTTAATTCAAGTAGTGAAAAAGTATTGTTAAGGTTTCAGTTTTCTACATGTAAGCTATATGTTTTCATATATGAGAATCGAATCCATGACCTTGGTGTTGCTAGCACCATCATCTACCGAATGAGCAAAAGGAAAGCAAATCATTACAAAACACACAATCAGTCTTGAACTGTAATACTTCAACAGTATCATCGGTCTTCAACTGTTTTAATAATTGTAAGTAAAATGTAAATGATCTATATTGTTGATATTTTGAAGAAAACCTCAATATTTAATTTTATAAGTATAACTAAACAAATCCAATAAATTGTGCTAAACAGTAATGGCTGCAAATTTACAGTGTTCTCTAAATAAGTGTCAAGAATCGCTGTCATTTTGAATAGCTAGCTCTTTGCCTAAAATGGCTGAGAGAAAATGAAATCTGGAAGATGTAATGATTTTGCTGAGATTTGCAAGCAAAAAAAAAAAAAGAGAAAGAAAGCCAAACAAGCGCAGCTTTCATCTGTCCTTGTTTGTCAACAGTTTTAATGAGGCAGAGTACAAAGTATGCCACATTTTCTGTGTAAACAAAACCATGCGCATTCAAACCCTTTCATGACCCTCGGAGCGCCAATAAGCCACATGCATACACTGCTGGTAAAGGGAGGAAAGTGCTCAGCAGAGCCCTTCATTCAATCAGACTTTCATTCAATCCCTTGTTCTCAGACACACCCCCACATGGGAATCCATAAAGTAGCAAGAGCAGACACAAGGAAGTTGGTCCTCAGCCAGCAGGTTGCTGGGCAGCGTCTCACACACATACACACACACACACAACGGCTCTCTGAAGTGTGCTGGGGAAGGAAGTGCCACTCCAGAGAGCCATAGGAAACCATATGGGGCATAATCGTGTGTTCGGCACGCACTTGTGACATTCATTACAACCCAAAATAAATGTGTTCACGATGACTTGAGTTAAAACTGGAGAAAAAAGGCAAAAAGCTTAAAGCTAAATTTTAAAGTAAGTAGCCATACATTTTACTGCTGTATTTACATATACTGTTTTATGAGACATACATAGGCTAATATTTATATATATTGCTTTGGTAACCAAAATCAAATTTTCCAGAACATTGCAGATTCTTTTTTTTTTTCAAATAATAATAATAATAATTGAAACTAACCAAGTCATTTTCAATATGAATTTTACATATTTTTCAATGTATTAGCTATATCTTTTTTTCACATTCTCAGACCTGTATGTTTATGAGTACAGTTTGCATAAGTCATAATATATACAAAAATTATACAAATAAAATATATATTTACACAAGATTTTCTGAAATGTGTTTTATAGTTAACATAAACATGAAATTATTCAGTAGATGACGTTATAATCTACTGACTGAATGATTGCATGTTTATGTTAATAAATATTATATATATTGAATAACATAATGAAAATTATATTTGCTCTAGCATCATTTTGTGATAAAATAAGTTTACAATTTTTTTGTATCTGTTAAATACAAAGAAACAGGGCTTCTTTATAGGAAATACATTTTTATTCAGTCATTTGCCCAATTTTCTTTCCTTATTGGTTTCATGATTTTTATCTTATACCGAATCCTTTCAAGTTTATGTTAAATAAAATAAACCTAAGTATAGAAAAAGCTGTTTAATGTATTATATATAAATATAATGTATAAAATGATTGTCAGTTATATTTTTCAATATATCATTTAACATAAACATACAATCATTCAGTAGAACATAAAATCATGTAACCAGTATGAAAATAAAATGAAGACTAAATAAACAAAAGATTAAATGTATTTCCTATACAGATCAACATTTTTCTTTGCATGTAATACACCCACACCGACTAGTTCTTGTAAAAATGAACATTTCTAAATTTGTTTTATAACTGCATGATGTCTAGAACAGTTGTATTAGTCAAGCTTGCACATATTCAGACCCTGTAAAGCAGAAACAGATTTCACATTGCCAACTCCATTCCCTGTCTGCCTCCTGTTTTTACCCTGCGTATTCCACAAAATGTGAAGTGGATTTTGAGCCGAAGCGGACGCGGCGGCGCATGGGTTTCTACTTATAAATACAGCTTTCAAAAGCCTCGTACAGCCGGTTTGTCCTCTAGTTACAATATAACAGTTTTTACATTCTTCGTAGTTATTTGTAAATGCCTACAGCAACAAATACAGTTCTATATAAATGATACCGAGAGTTCTGAAAAACACCAGCGTTTTCCGACTGCGAATATGTTTAACTCCACTCCACGTCTTCAACGAATCTCCAACCGAGTGCGCTAAGAGGCAAAGCACTTCTCTCTGGTTCCCGGAATACTTCCGTGGCTCGCACAAGTATGTGTTAAGGTGACTGTTGTGCATTTTTATTCCTACCGAATACTGTAGCACTTTCACACTGAAGCATACATGACTATATCATATTTAACTGGTATTAGGAGAAAAGAGACCAAAAAGACAAGTTCTACAAACACCAAGCACTATCTAACATAGTTGTCATGTCTCCCTCTCGTGTACAATGCATTCCTATGTTCATCCGCGAGTGAGAAGGCCTTTTCAAGGTCCAGACTGCACTCGATGGAAAACGAGTTCCGGCTCGTAAAGCTTCTCTCCGCCACAAGTTCGCTAAAAACGCGCCCTGTATCACGAGGAACCCAGGGTAAACGAATAAACACAACCACAACACTTCATACTGTAACAAATAATAGAATACAACAGCGTCCACTGATTTACAAACAAAGTGTCGACCAGTTTAAACATTAAAACACGCTAATAATTGATTTGCTAGTTTAGTGAGTTCTGTGACTTAGACTGGGTTCATTTTGGTCTAGGAATTAACATGAAACCGACTGCACTTTCCAGAATTTAAATGATAAACCAGGAAAACGCTGGCTACTATATTGTGTGAACAAGTAGCCGTCATGACAGTGACCTCTAGTGGAGCTAATGTACTCTATAAACTCACATGACCATGAGCCATGAAAAATGATTAAACTGAGGAAAACATTCTGCCATAAAGAATCATTTTGCTGTAGATAAACAGTATTTTGCTTAGATACATAGGTCAAAGTTGAAAAGTGCAAGTGAATAAGCATCAAGCATCAAAAATAATAAGTGCAATACAGCTACTTTTTTCCTGGGCAATTCATGGCTATCGTACATTTTTAGATTTACAGAAAACACCCATTAAAATGTTTTTTAGTTTGTATAAGAAAAAAAACCTTTTCAGGCATATTTAGAATAATATAATGGTTGAAATACTATATTTAAAGATCACACACAGCCCCAAAAATATTGCTTATTGTCTTTTTTTTTTTTTTTAAACATTTATACTTTTTTTCCACTACCACTAGGTTTTAATCATTTAAAATATAACACATTTTTAAATTGTAAGGATTTTGATATCTATATCTTTCATTTTTTTACAAATACATTTCTTTAATGATAATGAAACAACATTTTGCCCCAATACTGACATTTTATTTTCATATATTTTTTGAAACATTAAAGTAGACTTTTGCGATTAAAATGCTTTCTATGAATCTAAAAGAACTTTTGTAAATGTGACAAAATTTGTATTATTTGCCTTGTGAACTCGCTTCTGATAAAATGAATTCTTGCTTATGTAGATTAATTTTGACAGACATATCTAAAAGCACCATTTCAGGTTAAGACTTAAAAAACTTTAATATTTTTGCTACTAGCTGAAAATCAGTAAAAACACTATATTTTAAAAAACAACAACATTTCAACAGTTCTCTGAATGTAAACATTTTAATTTTGGAAACAAAACATGACTTCATGTTGTTGCTAATATGTTCATCTGTAATACTTTCAATGTGTAAAATAATAAGACAATTTAAAAAAAATGGCTTTTCTGTTATTTATCTTTTTTTAATTCATATCAAAAGTTCTACAAGTCCATAACTTCATCCTCCACATGGTTCTTAGTAGAATCCAGATATTTCTCCTGTATACCAAGTGTTCTGAGATCAATGGTTAAGGATGATTATCTACACTCAGATATGTGATGGCAGAAATTAATGCATATTAACAAAAATAAAAAAGATTAAAAAACACTAAGTGATAAGGATACGTGCTGAACTGGAAGTCGGCTCCGACAGCAGCAGACATCATGGCCTGTAGGTTCCTCTCCTCCAGTTCTTCAAAGCAATAACCATTGGCTTTGTCAACAGTTCTCAGAATTTGAGTCATGCTTTCCTTGTCCTGTAGAAATAACACTGATCAGGCCACAAATTCGCACGCGTCTCATTAAAATAACAAAAGTGAGCACTGACCTGCACATTCAGAGGTACAAAAGACACCAAGCTGTAGTCCTGGATTACTTCAGCCAACTTCACATTGAGGTGGTGAAACTTCTTGAAGAAAGGGTCTGCAGAAAGATGCTCCACCAAATATGACAGATCCAGAACCTCAGTGTAAAAGTCCAGATTGAAGGCTTGTAAGAGACAGTTGGTGTTAAATGGAGAAGTTTGTCCACATGTATATTTGTGGAATTAAATCCAATACTTATTTCAACATTGGGGTGCTGGTTATAAAACGTGAGATTTTTTTCACAGAATAAATATGAATTTTGTAAATGTATAGTTTTGACAACCAGTTATAGAGTGAATCGGTCTTGTACTATCTTTCATTCACGGGCAAATCTGCCATTAAAACATACATTTCACATTTATGATGTTATTTTAGGTCTCATCCTGATTTCAAGGGTAAAATTATGCCCAGTGGCAGAAGAAAATGTAAACACGACCCAGATATTTTCTGCAACATCTGTGGGTGTTCTGCTACAATCAAACGGTGAGAGTAAATTAAATATTATGTTGGAGAAAAAACAATTTATATTTAATGACCATCATAACATTGTTTCCATGATAACCCAAATAAATAAATCAATGAAAAACACCTACAAAATGTCATTCTATGTAACAACAGTATATAAACCAAAACATCTTGTCAGGCACATTTAAAAAAGTAATTTGACAAAAAATTAAAACACTATTTTAAGGATGACAGTGCAGCTCAAAAATACGAAATAATTCTCATTTATATAAAAAATCCTTTATAATTTAAGCGGTTACATTTTTCCCATTTGTCAGCAAAACATTTTTAATAATAAAAATCTAATACATTTTGAGTGACCACTTAATCTTTTTATACATTTTAACGATTGCAAATTGTTATATTACATAAGTATGTTTAATTTCTACATAAATATATTACAATGAATACAATACACGGATATAGGAATATCATTGTAGCCACATCTTAACTTATTTGAAGCCATAAAGTAAACACTTGCATCTAATATGCTTTCTATGTATATAAACTCACATATAAACTGATCTATATCCAGTGCTCAGCATATACAAGTACACCCCTCACAAATCTACCTTTAAATTCATATTTTTAATAGGAAGCTATACAATAATATATTTGCGCATATACATTAGATTAGTCAGTACTGAAGCCAAATCTGGAGCTTATCTAACAAAATAACTTACGATAACGGTCCAAAAACTAGTACACCCAAATTTATGTTATAGAAAAATATATAATACAAATTTTAAAAAAAGAGGAAAAATTAAGTGAAGGGAGAAAAAAAAACTTAGTTGAAATTTTGTAAGTTGTAATTTCTTTTTTTGCTATATTTTGGTTGAATTTAAATGTATTATTTATCTATTTCTAAATATGTTCGGTGACTAAAATATTATTTTAATAAATATATCTTTTTAATTAATCTGTTTTGTTTAAATGCACCAACATACACTGCCTATATTCACTGAGAAATGGATAAAAATATTCCTTTTCAAAATGGGGTGTGCTCATATAAGCTGAGCACTGTACATAACTTGAAAATGGTTACTTATTTAGCAAAAAAATAATGCGAATAAAGAAAAGTTTATATTGATATTTTAGAGTTAATCATCAATTAAGGTTTATTTACATTAAGCCTTTTTTTGCAAATCAGCAGAATATTCTCAAGATGCTTGGCTGTATTTCTGTATCAATCCTGGCTAGATCAACTCACCAAGTTTTCCATACTGCTCAATGAGGTCCATTTTTGAGAGCACGTTTACATGTGGCAATTCAACATGCAGCATGGTGGACAGAGACGTGCACAGCACAGAGATGAACTTAGCCGGATCAGCACAGTAATGTGAATCCACCAGATGCACTGCGGTCAGCTGCCAAAAGCAAACCAAAACACACAAATGAATACACCTTAATTAATAAATCGGAATTATGCAAGTGAAAAGTACCTACCCTGAAATTCCACTTGGACAGCTGCGCAAATATGTTCTTCACTGAATTATGATGAGTGTAAAGTTCCACCTGGCCTGGGCAGTCAAACAGAAAGTAGCAATCGTGGTGCAGCTTCAGCTTGTTCTCCAACCAGTCCAAATTTGCCTCTAAATATTCCATAGAGTAGATGAGACCACCATTGGGGCCGAGTTTTAGACCGTCCATCACGTCATCCAGAGTCACGAGCTCTGCTATGTCCACGGCGCACGGATAAGGCAAGCCTTCGTTGGCAGGATCCAGGTTTACAATGACCACCTTTCGCCCGAGGCGGCTCAGAAATTCCTGCATGCCCCGACAATAAGTGGTTTTACCTGAACCAGGTGGACCAATCACAACCTGGCCGAAGCTTAGAGATGGTTTTGGAGGATCCGATGACATCTTGATGAAGGCAGGTTCACCTCTATGTGAAGAAGCAAACTAGGCTACATCTAAACAAACAAAACAAAGGCAGGGTTTATATTATAAGAAACACAATTGATAATGTATTAGTTTATGAACACTTAGGCTATGTGACCCATTAGTAGAACGTTAAAGGAGTTTTTTTTTGCTGAATCCATGATAGTTGGTGATTTACAAAATCTAAGTCAACAGTTATGGGTGCTTTCAGAAACAGAAACACACACACACACACACACAAAACGGGCAAAAATAACACTTGTTTCTTCTGATAATACATTGAGGTCATGTGAAGAAAAAAAATGGATGACCTTAAGGTAAATAAATTCACAGCATTTTTTCCTTATTTTAATGTTTACTTAAATTTAAAGAGACATTTCCCTCAAAAATCTATCTCCTGTCAGTCATCGGCCTCTCACTCGCTTACAGAAAACACAACAACGACTTAAACCGTAATATTACTCAACATTCTATTATGGTTTTCAATGTGGACAGAAGAATCTCACTGTAACCAAACGAGAGCGAGTAAATGATGACAGAATGCAGAACTTTTTTAACAAAAATTAAAAGTACTTGAAATAAATAATGGACACCACCATTAAGTTATGATATTTAATTCTCATTCACTATTTGTTTTCTGAACGCAAAAACTACAGCGGTGATGTTGTAACGTTACATGACGCAGATTCGCGCGGTCTGTGGACTACCGGTAAACAAACAACTTTAGAGACGAAAACAAAACCACAATAAACGACAATTAATATAAACGTAAAATAATTAGCAGGCCTAAGATCACGAAACAAACATAGAATTGACAAAACGCATAAACACAAACCTTTAAAGTCAGTGAATTACTTCACTGCATAATGACGCAAGAAACGTGATGGAAACCGGATGTGGCGATTTCAAAATAAAAGTTCCTCAAACTGACGCTTTTTCTTCGGGAGTGTAAATTTTTTTAATAATAAATGCATTTAAAAAAACAAAATCGGTATTTGAAGGTCAAACTTTGAACTCTACGTTGTGACTACAATTCAAATATCGAATTCCTTATATTTATGTAAATTAAAACATTAAAAACAGAAGCTTAAAAAATTTCTGAACACATTTGACAAAAAAAAGGTTAATTTCATTAATTTCTTTGTTCGTCATTTGCTTTCACATGTGTGCAGTCAATCAAAAGTCAAACATTCATTATTATCCATCTTTATTTTACAATACAAAACATCTAATCATCAAATATGAATGTACTGTGAGAGAATAGAAAATATGTAAAGAAAGATGGCATCTTTTCTGTAGCACTATTCAAACTAGTCTCAGTATTTTCTGAATGATCGTGAAGATGCTGGCGCTAAGAGACTGGTTCAACTGACCAGAACACAGTACGCATCTAAATCACAAATACTACAAACTAAAACACATTAAACGAACACTCACTTCAGATACATCCACTATATTTACAGTAACCAAAACGAACGTTATATTCACTCTTTCAAGCGTATCCAAAATATATGTTTTTAAAGACAGATTCATTAGTTCTGGCTTTGAGCACTTGCTTTGAGGGACAACAATGTACACAGTTTGACGGGATACAAAAGCTATCCACCTGAGAATAAAGTCATACAGACAACTTGGGCAGGCTGAAGCGTCATCGTTTCATTGTTCAGAAGGATATTATGAACAAATGAGCAATTCGTGCTCATCCTGTTATATAAAACTATTTAGTCCAGCGCAAACAGGTTACTTTGGTAAACTTTGAGGAGAGAGCTACTCATCCAGGCCTTCATCCTCTTCTTCTTCTTCCTCCTTTTTCTTCGCATCGACCTCGGTTGTGTCAGAGAACTCATGAAGGAGCACATACTCTCTGCTGCTGAAGCCGAACTTCAGCACATCCTTCTCTTTGAGCTCGTAGTAACGCTGAGGTTCGATACGCTGATTGTTCAGGTAGGTGCCGTTACCAGAACCCAGATCGATGATGTACGGCTTCACTCTCCTGCCTGCAGTGCCATCCGCCCGTGTGAACTCCACTAACCTAGAGATGAGAAAAGACAATGAGAAAGGTTTGTCAAATGATGTTTGTGAAATTCCCACCTAAAAACACTTGACGACAGATCTTGTCTTCCAGATTCCATGTACATGGAAATGAAACACTGTCAAACATCTTATGATGCTTGATGTAAACAAGATCTATAATGTTGAACTTGTCCACTTTCAACCCCTTCCAGGAGAAATTGAAATTGCATTTGAACAGTTTGCTTTGACAATGTAAACATGTAGTTTAAAGGGACAGTTCAACCAAAAATCTAAATTCTGTCATCTTTTACTACCCCTTCACTTAATACAAACATTTGAGTTTCTTTCTTCTGTTGTATAAAACATATATTTTGGGAAAAAAAAGCTGGAAACCTCTAACCATTCACTTTCATAGTGTTTGTTTTTTCTACTATGGTTACAGGTTTTCAGCTTTCTTCAAAAATATCTTCTTGTGTGTTCAACAGAAGAAAGAAACTCATAAAGGTTTATAACCATTTGAATGTGAGTAAATAGTAAATTCTCATTTTTGAGCGAACTATCCCTTTAATGTGTACAAACAATAACAAAAGATCTCCACCTTCTGGCCTAATGTGTGCTGTAATTATGCGACAGGTTGAGAAATGTGCATCAAAGCGAATTATTCATACTTTGCAGTGTTAAGCCAAAACACACAAGCCTAAAAATCTAAATGTAAAGGGTGTTGGCTGACCATTTGTGATCAAAACACTGGAAATGCATGCTAATACCAGGCTGAAACAGTGGCAAAAATGTAGCTCAAATGCTAATCATAAATGTCTCACAATAATTGAGGTGCAAGTCATGTATTATGTAGAAATAAAGTGTTTTCCCTATTTATTACTTAAATTATTATTATTTTTTTTTGATGATTATGATTTGATGACAATTTTGTACATGGGTTGAAAATTATGGATGAAAACTCTGGATGGAAACATAGCTATAGTTTAGTAAATGTTTATACTGGTTAAAAAAAACCCACACATTAGTGGGTATAAAAAAACAAAAAATATTGAGATTGATAATGTTGGTCAGAAGAAAAGCAAATCTTTCTCTTATGTATTTTAAAAAATGTTTAATACACAGCCGTCAATGCTGTTAAAATGACTCCCGTTCACAGGAATCTGCCGGGAAAAAATCAGAAGTAAAAAAAAAAAAAAGTAATATGACTGTAATTTGTATCTGAGGCCAGTAGATGGTGACGTCACTTTGTACAAAACAAGATATACGTACAGTTCAACATTGCTGTTTTGGTAAAAGGAATAGTTCACACAAAAACCTAAATTCTAGCATAATTTACTTATCTTTCACTTGTTCAAAACCTAGTTTAGTAACCCTGCTTCAACACATTTACCTGTAGCTGTACACACTGTACCCGTGGGCCTTCAGGTGTGTTTAATTAGGGTTGGAACTAAACTGTGGCCCTCCAGGAACTGTTTGACACCTGTACTATAGACTGAACATGTAATGCTCATTACATCACTTTTCACAAATTCCTGAAGAAAAACAGCGGTACGTTTTTTCTTTTTTTAAACTTGCACTTTCAAACCCAATTGTAAAGGCTTTTGTTTAAGTGAACTAAATGTCCGACATATCACCAGATGATCCAGTTTGAGAGCAACTCATTCAAATGTTGCTTTTTTATTATTTGTTTTGATTTTATATTTCTTAATCAGATATTTTAAATTACATTAAATCACCTCCATTAAATAACAGTGAATTTTCTTTTTAAGCCAACACCAACCATTTACTAAATAGTATCTTGTATTGCTCTGACCTGTATTGAAAAACAGCATGTTGTTTGGAACAAGAGGGGTGGTCGATAGGAATGTCTGCAATCTTCCTCAGTCTTCCAAGTAGATACGCACTCTGCCTGTGGATGTACATGACCGGGAGCGGTTCGTCATTCTTAAAGGGATACAAACGCCATCTTCTTTTAGGGATCCGCGCCTCGGGAGGCTCATTATACTTGATCACCTCCCCCCTGAATGTATTGGTATCTTCCACCAAAGCACCTGACAGTTCAAAGTTGGGCTTTTCCTTCTCAGCTGCAGGGGCCGATTCGTCATTGTTTTCACCGCCGAACTCAAGCATTTCCTCAGCACCGCTGCTCTGAGCTTCCTGACGGAGGCGATTCTCCCTCCGCCGTTCATTGTGTCGTTCCCTCTCAGCCTGCTGTTGCTCTTGAATATGGGCATCTCGTATTCTTCCCCTTTGTCTGTCTTGTTCTCGGCCTCGATCTCTTTGCCGTGGTCGCTCGGCCTCCCTTGCACGATGCCGATGACTTTCAGATCCTCTGGGATCATCTTGTTCCTGTAAAGAAACAGTTGTTAAAACTTGCACTTACTATGTCTATTTATTAGCATTCAATAATAATAATAATAATAATAATAATAATAATAATAATAATAATAA
>CAIGQW010055978.1:726154-743817 GCA_903798125.1 Danio choprae | reverse complement strand
GACGCTCTACCGATCTCCCAAACAACCAAACACATTCCCACACACACACAAACGCACCCACCATAAACACACACACACACACACACACACCTCCTCTCTCAGATTTCACTACTCGCTTCAAAAACGGGCCCAAGAAATGAAGACCTGATACACAATCCACAAAGACCTCTTAAATGTCATTACACCTGCAGATTTATATTGCTCATGGTAACAGTGATATTTTTGTGCTGTTGTTTTCATAATCCTAAAAGTCTTGTCATATAACTCTCAGCAAAATTTATGTCACGTAAGCCCACTCTCCTTTTTAGCATTTCCAAGTTTTTGTTTACAGCTGCGCTCCCAAAAATAGCTCTGAGGCAGATGTGAAGACCGGACAGGAGCCCAATAGCATGGGAAGGTAGAGTACATCTGGTTCCTCAACCAAACCACTACTTTTTCACTACATCTGCTGCCATTATGGACCAGGAATCAGGCTTGTCCTAAAACTGAGGCTTGAGTAGATAAATGAGGCGGAGTAACTGCTGTGCATATAAAACCTTCTGCTCTGGTTTCCAAGGCACGATGATGTGTACGGGCATAAAAAGATGTTGTAAATGTTTAAGGTCTCACCTTGCCAAACTGCCGCAGGAGCTGGATAAGTGAGCCCTTGCCGAAGGAGTTGGTAAGGCTTGCGTGAAAGGCCAAAGTAGGGTATTCCTGGGAAAGAACTGCAACCCAGTGTTTCTACAACACACACAGAAGCAAAAAATTAAACACAAAACAGGGGTCTAACATTGTAAACAATGAGAATGTCAAAAAGAAGTTTTTCCAAAATATTTCAAAAAATAAAATTGCTTCTAAATTGATCCCTCATACAGTGGAGCTCAAAACATTTAACAACTTAGTTTCTTAAACTTCTAGGTCACTGCTTAGTAGGGTTGTCAAAAGTATCGAGTTCAGTACTGAAATATTTTCCTGCTAACTTTTCAGCACTGTCAAAAGTGCACTTAAACACTGCTGATCTTCTGCTCTCTGTGTTAATCACTCAAAAAGGCAGTCATACTGAAAAATCTGTCAAGCAGATCCTTGAAGCTGAAAACATTGAAATAATGAAACGGCCAGCCCAGAATCCTGATATAAACCGGATTGAAAATCTCTGAAACATTCTTGTTGAAAAGGTTTCAGCTTAAAATCCTACTACTGCCACTGAACTATGGAAGAGAATGATGTAGAGCAGATCAGCCTTCTTACCACTGCAACGTTGAAAGATTTTTTCTTCATGCAACAATCAATGCTTTTCTCTAATTTTGATGGTTAACCACAAAATAAAGGAATTTTGAAGGCGTCTTGGTTATTTAATAAAACACTGTTCTACTAGCATGGTGTAGTCACAGCTACACAATACACAACTATTTGGAATCTGATGTTTCAAAAAAACTCTAAATACTGAGAAAATCACCTAAATGAAGTGCATCTAGCAATGCACATTACTAATCAAACATTTTATTTTGATATATTCACAGTAGGAAATTTACAAAAAAAATCTTTATGGAACATGATCACAGCGTAATAGTCTAATGATTTTTGGAATAAAAGTAAAATCATCTTGACCCATACAATTCAACATCCTCGTCAGTTTCTGCCTTTTAAAATGCTCTCATTTCATGGAAATGAAATCCCAGGAACTCCAGATCAAATTCCAGATCAGATCAGATCAGATCATACATCCCCAGGGTTGATAAATATTTGGTTTGAAATACTGTCAGTCGAATTAACTATATTTATTGATATTTATGTAGGGTCTAGAACACAAAAAGTGATCTATGAAACGGTTTTTGATAAGAATGAATAAGCTAGCCAACAAGAACTGCCACGGAGTGATAAGTGATTCCCTTTCAACATGAAAACTAATGGGTGTCCCAATCATTCGCCTGTTGAGTTTACAAAAGCCCTCAGTCATAAATCTGCAGGATGTAGGCAAATGTCTTTTTGGCTTGAATGCGAAGACCTGCATCTTATAAACAGCTAATGGAGCTCCCTGGTTCCTTGTTGTTGCACTTCAGAACTGCCAATAGCACAAATTACAAACAACAAGAATTACAGATGTGAAAGGATGAAAAATATCTGTTAGGGAAGGGGCCTTAAACTGGTTTACTATTACAAATGTCAGGCAAGCCAAGAAAAACAAGCCTGTCTGTTAAGGAAACAAACTCCAGAAACGGAAGAAATGAATGTACAACAGGACACATTGGAGACAGTGGCTTTGCTATAAAAACAGTGAGCTGCTTTGCTGTCTACTGCCTACATAGGTTGTTACATACACCCTAGCTATCCTGAGACAACAACAGTGGCTGTTGAAACTGCTATAAAAGTTTTCAGATTTTTTTTCCCAATGTAAATGGATTTTATCAGAGGGGTGGCATGTGGCTAAGCTAATAGTGAGATGTTTTAATAGGCATAAAAATAAACAAAACATAATGGCTGGTTACATTTTTTTAAGTTACAGTGAAATGTTAGAAATGGTTTGATTTTAATTTCTGACAAATCAAATTCAATACAATTTGTCAAATTCAAAGCTGATGTTAGAATGTTGCTAACCAAATATCATGATACTCCCATAGATGTTTACATTAGATGTCGCCTACACTGTTGTCTATGGGCTAGTTGCACAAGATGGCGCCGGTGAGCTTCCAAGAAGCAAGTGTGTGCGTTCACTTCCGGTTGCGTAGAACTGTGAAGAGGTGAAGATTTCACATTTTCGTTACCAAAAATGAGCATGTATATAAAAAAACATGGTCATTTTTGGTAACGAAAATGTAAATTCTTCATCTCTTCCTTCATAGTTCTATGCGACCGGAAGTGAACATGCACACACTTGCGTCTCGGGAGCTCCCCTGCGCCATCGCCATCTCAATAGAGCTGTCATTTTAGTACAGGGTAACGCTCCTTTAAAATGAGTATGGGGCCAAGGTGCAGCGGAGGACTGGCCATCCAGAGCCATAGAAATGTAAACATATATACAGTCGTGGCCAAAAGTTTTGAGAATGACACAAATATTAGTTTTTAAAGTTTGCTGCTAAACTGCTTTTAGATCTTTGTTGCAGTTGTTTCTGTGATGTACTGAAATATAATTACAAGCACTTACACATACATTTCAAAGACCTTTATCGACAATTACATGACATTTATGCAAGAGTCAGTATTAGCAGTGTTGGCCCTTCTTTTTCAGGACCTCTGCAATTCGACTGGGCGTGCTCTCAATCAACTTCTGGGCCAAATCCTGACTGATAGCAACCCATTCTTTCATAATCACTTCTTGGAGTTAATCAGAATTAGTGGGGTTTTGTTTGTCCACCCGCCTCTTGAGGATTGACCACAAGTTCTCAAAGTGATTAAGAGATCTGGGGAGTTTCCAGGCCATGGACCCAAAATTTCAACGTTTTGGTGCCCGAGCCACTTAATTATCACTTTTGCCTTATGGCACGGTGCTCCATTGTGCTGGAAAATGCATTGTTCTTCACCAAACTGTTGTTGGATTGTTAGAAGAAGTTGCTGTTGGAGGGTGTTTTGGTACCATTCTTTATTCATGGCTGTATTTTTGGGCAAAATTGTGAGTGAGCCCACTCCCTTGGATGAGAAGCAACCCCACACATGAATAGTCTCAGGATGCTTTACTGTTGGCATGACACAGGACTGATGGTAGCGCTCACCTTTTCTTCTCCAGACAAGCCCCAGTCCTCAGCAGTCCATTCACCATACTTTTTACAGATCAATCTGTCCCTGATGGGTTTTTTTTGGAGAGAAGTGGCTTCTTTGCTGCCCTTCTTGACACCAGCTATCTTCCAAAAGTCTTCGCCTACTGTGCATGCAGATGGCATGTTCCCACAGCTGAATCCTCTTTAGGAGATGATCCTGGCGCTTGCTGGACTTTTGACACCCTGAAGCCTTCTTAACAAGAATTGAACCTCTTTCCTTGAAGTTCTTGATGATCCTATAAATTGTTGAATTAGGTGCAATCTTACCAAGCAATATCCTTGCCTGTGAAGCCATTTTTATGCAACGCAATGATGGCTGCATGCGTTTCTTTGCAGGTCACCATGGTTAACAATGGAAGAACAATGATTTCAAGCATCACCCTCCTTTTAACAGTATGCTCATTGAGGTGCAGGCAATGTTATGTTATCAGACACCCTTGTAAGTTACTTCAAAACTAGCCGTTACTTTACTTGGCCAACAATAATACAAATTTCTGGCACTGCAGCATCTTGTTGTCATATTTCATTTACATTGTCTGCTGATTTTATTCAACCAAACTAGCATAAGCCTAGAATTTAGTGTAAGTTTGTGCTATTTTGCCTTATGGTCAGGGCAGTGAGTGACTGTATTATTATCAATAGTGTTACTTGTTTAGCACAAAAGCTCTTAACATACAAAAACGTAAAAAATGAAATCTTACCTATGAAATGTTATGCCTTTATGCTTTGTTTTCTTTGTTTGCTTGTTACTACACCCGTACACAGCGCTAAAGTCCAGCATCTTCAGATTGGCTTTAGTCTTGACTGAGTGCGTTTGAATGTCCCTGGGAGCACTGTACAAATGTGGCAGCGGTATTGATGCATGATCCGTATGCGGTATCTAGTGTATATATCTATTTGATACTCTAAAACAGATATTAAAATACTGTAAAACTGTTTGAGACTAGACTAAAATAAAATTAATACCTTTTTTAACTAACTTTCATTTAACAATAGGATTTGGGATAGGGTGCTATGTTGCTAAGCTAATAACATAATACTTCAATAGGCATACATACACAGCAGCAAACACAAATACTGGGTACAATTTGTTTGGTTTAGTTGTGGGAACGTGGGAATTTATATTTTATTTTTTATAAAAAAAAAAAATAAAAAAATAAAAAAACATTCTTTTGGATCAGCATTTCTTTTCAGGAGGATGTCTTAAAATACTGCCTAGATGGACAGCTTAACAGGATAAGAGAGTGTAGTGCTCTGCTTTCATTTCTTACCGTAACCCATGTGGGAATGAGGTCACACTTATTGAGCACAAATATGAGATGTTTCCAAGGTTTCTCTTTCTTCAGGTAAGACTCAATGCTCTGGGAGCGTGTGCCCATTGGGTCCCGAGCATCCAGCACTTGGATAATAACGTCTGAAGAGTCGATCACCTGTGCAAGACATGGTTAATTTTAAGATTCGGTGTCATTTGGCAAGACTATGGACTCTATTAAAACTTTCAAGAAGAAGTTGGAAAATGGTCATTTACCTTATAAAGCTCACCCCAGATCCGTTTTGACTGCCCCTTCTTGAAGATCTCCTCCCGAGCCTCATCCCTGTAGTGATAAGTAAATGATCAAGTTATTTCATGATACATATTTTCTAGACAATAAGAGTTCCAATAGGGATGTACAAAGCTGCATGATTTTTTAATCTATTCTGAACTACAACTACCTTCTGAAAGAAAATAAAAATAAACATTAAGCCAGTTGGTGGTTACATTATAGAGAGAAATAACAGATAAACTGAGACTGCAGTTCGGTCAATTTTCCTAATGGATAAACAGCTCTCATTAATAGTTTAGCATGCCTTCACTTTCATATTCGACATGAAATGCACATTTACTGTTAGGAATGACACCCCGCCCTACTCATCATTCTCTCTTCATATAGCCATATATGCCTGTTACATAACCATAATACACTGTGATACAGCCTGGATTGTTGGTGTGTTGGATCGTATTGCTTACTCACTACAATCGATCAGCTCCAGAGCTCGTTTCAACCGAGCCGAGACCACATCATTCAGGCGATCTCGGACCGATTGTTTTGACGCAGATCAGAATGCAATTGCGGTGTTCAAATATGCCAAATCGCGGTAAGGAGGCAAACGCGCCATGTTTCAAAACAAACGTCTAGGTGTAAAAGCACCCTTAAAGAAGCAAAATATAGAAAACCTGGAAAATGACCAGAACGCATAATTTTGTTTGCCTTAAAAAAACAACAGCACTCACTTGACGCCACTGTCCTCAGACACCAAATCTCTGTCTTTCTCAGCACTGTAGCTCTGAGCCGAGACCTCAGCCTGTTCAGCAAACTCTTTCAGCTCTCCCACAGACAGGTTTGGCCTCTTTCTCTGCGCCTTGGGTCCAAATGTTGTCTCGAACGTCTCCGTGTCCAGAATGTGCACCTTGGAGTTCTAGGAGAAACAGCAGAAGATTATCTGACAAACTGATTTCATGAAAACTAGTGTCACATTGCCTTCACTGTGAACTTCTGGAATTTGTTTGATGAAGCATTCGATATTTCATCTCTGGTAGGCATTTTGACAGCTATCGGTGCTCCATTCTGATTTATAGCAGAGCAGACTGTACTCATTTGAACATTTGTGGTCCGTCATAAAATTGATTGACAGCACGACTGCTTTTGTAAACCATATATGGATATGTAAATGTTCACAGAAAAAAAGCAGAAAGCATTTCAGGGATAGTTCACACAAAAAATGACAAATTGCTTACAAAACATTTATGAGGTTTTTTCTGTTGAACAAAAAAAAGAAAAAGAAAAAGAAAAAGATATTTCCCAGAATTCAGAAAACCTGTAACCAGTGACATCCAAGGAAGGAAAAACAAATACTTTGGACGTCAATGGTTACAGGTTTTCAGCTTTCTTCAAAATATCTTACTTTGTGTTCAACAGAAGAAATAAACTTAAACTGGTTTGGAACAAGTGAAGGAAGAGTAAATATTATCAGAATATACATTTTTGGATGAATTATCCCTTTAAATGTTTAACACAATTGCACTATTTTTTAAAACATTCCAAAACTCAGAGTAAAATCTAAAGTCTGAACTGAAGTCAAATGTGGTTAAATTAGGTTTGTAAACATCAGATTTATTGTGCTCTTTTACAATACAGAATAGCCAGAACTACCATAATAAAGACCAGCCAATTTTTTCATTCATTTTATGTATAGCAGTGAAAACTTTTACATACTTTTTTTTATCCTCACTTGTAAGTCGATTTAGATACAAGCATCTGCTAAATAAAAAATTGCAAATGTTACAAAACAAAAAAAAGCAGTATTTCGAATAAATGCTATTCTTTTGAACTTTTCTAATCACATTTTCCTGCATCCCATTTTACACAAAAATATTAAGCAACCTTTATAACACTAACAAAAGTTATTTCAGCATCAAATAAGCATATTAGAATGTCTTGCGAATCATGTGACACTGAAGACAGAAGCAATCATGCTAACTTTGACAAAAAACATTTTAAATTGTAATATTTTACAAAATTAATTAGTTTTACCAAATAAATCAATCCAAGATAAGAATAAAAGACTTAAGAAAAAATTAATCGTAACAACCTCAAACTTTGGAACAGTAGTGCTATTACCATTATTAAGCTTAATTAAAATTTGTCAACATCAAAACAAAACGATGAAAAAAAATTAAGTAAATGCCTAACAGTTGAATGCACCAGGCCAAATCTGTAATGACCCAACAATAAAATAAAAGGAACACCATACCACTGTAGCAACAGGATGGAATAAAACGACAAGCAATTAACAGATCTTGTCAAAGCCAGCAACATTTCTCGTAAGAAATTGTACTTCTGGTAAGATTGCGTTTCTTCGGAACAACTGACGTGGATGATAAAAAGAAACCCAACAACCTGATTTGAGGCTAACCACCACATCACAACACGTTCAAAATATTTCTGAGAAGGAGCAAAAAATGTGCACAAACAATGGACATTACAGCAACAGGAGCTGCTCAAACATCACAAATCAAAAAAAAGAAGAAAAAAAAAAAAAAAAAAAAGGATGGAAATGAGACTATGCTGCCAAAAGACAAAATAAATACATCAAAAAAATAAAATGTGTCATAATTGTGAGACACACAGAACAAACGTAGAGCGGGACGTTCATTACTCTGAAGTCCTAAAAGGTTTTCGCTCACACATGGAACAGTTTAGATGCTGAAGCGAATCAACACCATTTGCAGAAGGAACATGGAGGACCGAGTAAAACATTGCATTTTCTTCTGAGCACATATTTTTTTACTCAGTTCTTTACTACTGGCAGACGGCAAACCCTTTGCGTGCCAATAAAGTGAGTTCTACTGCGAGTCAAGCTGTGCCCTCACTAGACCATGGCGTATACATTAAATAACAATCTTTCTTGTTTTGTTCTCATCAAAGTACTCCATGGGTTACATGACGTCCGCAAGATGCCAAGAAATGTCCTGGAAAAAAAACTGCTTTCTCATGAAAATAGACATAAGCAAAAGGAAAGTGTTGATGAGAGTCTGCCAGAAGTGAACAGCTGGTTGTTCAAGTCAGATATGAGTTTTGTGAAGAGGCAGTTTTTTCCCTTTGAGTTCATTGTCAGGGACATTTTTTGCGTTGATGATCTATACAACATTACATTGTAAAAGCGCTATATAAGTAAACATGAACTGAATTGAACTATACAAGCAAAGACTCTGTGTATGATAAATCTTAAGGTCGGGTATTATTGTGAATTAAATGCGTTATTAACCACGCAACAAAAATGCAATTAAACATTAGCATAATATGAAAAACAACTAGAAATTCTGCCTTGGGGAGTAGCGGAAATAAATAATTTTATGATGAAAATTAACAACTGAAATAATGCAATAAAAGCAAATAAAAGTATTACAAATGACAAAAGCTATACATTTTTTACATTTGCAAAGCTAACTGAAATGATTCAACAATGATATAATAGAACATATAAATAATATTACGATATAGACTTGGATAATAAAGGGATATTTCACCCAATAAATTAAAATTGACTCACTATTTACTCAGCCTCAAGTGGTTCCAAACCTTTATGAGTTTCTTTCTTCTGTTGAACACAAAAGAAGACATTTTGAAGAATGCTGAAAACCTGTAACGATTGACGTCCATAGTAGGAAAAACAGATACTATGGAAGTCACTGGTTACACATTTCCAGCTTTTTTCCAAAATATCTTCTTTTGTTTTTAACAGAAAACTCAAACCGGTTTGAAACAAGTAGAGGATGAGGAAATTATGACAGAATATTTAGTTTTGGGTGAACTATCCCTTTAAAAGTGCTTCTCACAATATTTTAACTGTCATTACTGGCAACTAATGCAACATTTGCTAAAATGAACAGAATCTACTTTTAAATCAACCAAAGTTTGTTTTAAAATAACAGGAATAATTGCTTTTGTTTGTAAAGAATTTTGTACTGTCATTACTGTCAGACAAAACAGGGTTATGAATCAAAACAATAAACTTATATTAATCACTCACTGAAATGTCCTCTAGCGAAACAACAGTTTACATACCAAATAAATCTCAAATTTTAAATAGTAAACATTTACTGACAAATTAAAATGCTCTATTAACAGTGCAGGTACAACATTATTAGTCATTTTAAATATTCATATTTTGCCACTATTCCTTCAAATCACTAGGTTTTAATCATTACCCAAGACCTTTTCAAATTATTTAAATTAAACAAAATTTAGTATCACTATAAGTACAGGTCAAAATAATAGATTGTTTCAATTTACAAGAATATACGTTGAATGAAAAAGTAACACTATTGCACCCATAAATCTACATATTTTCACAAGAGTGATAAGAAACATTACAGTCTGCTTTAATGTTGTGAAAAGTATCGAGTTCGGTACTGAAAAAAAAAACATCCAAAAAATTTCTTAAAAATGTCCATTTCCCACTAACAATTGAACGCTGTTGAGCATGTTGACCTTCATGGCCAATCACAATCATTTTTGTTGAGCACAATGGCCAATCAGCTGTGTTTAAGAATGTGCTGGACAGCGCTCAAATGTTAGCAGGAAATGGACTTTTAAAATCTCAGTACCAATTGGTACCAAACTCGATACTTTTGACAACTCTAGTCTGTGTAAACATGAAGTTGCTGAGACTTTCACTATGTTGACGTACTTTCAACTGAAACAGAATATTGAGTAGGGTACGAGGCTTTCTTTTTACACATCATTCCCTCATAGCAAATGGTAAGAGCGGTGTGGCTAAGAATAATGTGGCTGAAGCCATCAAACTGACATCAACAGAGAAGGACTTGTCTTTGATTGAACACACTTTTTTTTCTTTGGACTAACTTGCATGGATTAATTGATCACCTAAAGACTAACAATGTGCACTAGCAAAATAAACATTGCAAATTTACTATACATTGGCACTTTAAAAGCATTCAATAACGATTTCTGTGTACATAAATAAACAAAGGCGTCTCATACTCACGTGTGCTTTTATCCGGTCACGCAGCAAGGACATTGGTAGTTTGCTCTGTCTCATCACCACTCGGTACGGATCTTTCTTTACCGCGTTCATTTCTTCCTGAAACTTCTGCAAGGACGACTGCTTGATGACTCGTGTGTTGGCTGAACATGGGAAAAGCAAAGCAATAATGATATATTCAGATCATAAACATACCTGGAAAAGATTGCAAAGGGCCAATACTCTAAAATGTACTGCTCTTACCAAACCACTTAATGTTGGGCTCGACTCTGGCCACAGTTCCAGGAGCAACTGTGTTCTGGTACTGCAAAGGCTTGATGACTTTACCTCGACTGTTGCTGTGAGTGGATGAATGAAAATAATGAATATGTTTAATCTGATTCTCGCTGAAGCGCATTGTTCATTGACAGATAAAATAGTTACCATCTCTGCTTCTGTCTGTACATATTCAGGCGCTTTATAGTGGCTCGGTCCCTCATGTTGTTTCCCCCAGCTCCCTTGACTCGGTCTGTGGTATGGAAAATGTGTAAAGTACAGTCATTTTGGGTAAATTGGATAACTGTGATTGGTTAATTAAAGAGTCTTGTTGAACAAACGGGCACCTTGGGTCAGTTCTAAACCTAAACCTACTTTCCAACAAATAATTTTATGTTTTTAAATGTTTTGTTAAATTAATAATGTGTAATTATCAATATTTAGAGTAGGAAAGTTTAGAGTAGGAACATTTTACTGATTTTTTTTACCTTCTACACATAAGGATTTCCTTGTACTTAAATGACAATATTAGTGTATGATATTAAAATAATTTAATTATATAATAACATTAGGCAAAATTATGAAGTAATAATACATTTTAAAATAAAACTTTCATTTAAAAACATAATTTATTCTGGTGACGTTGAAGCAACTTTTCTGTGGAAATTACAGTGCTTAATGTAACATCATCCATCAGAAATAATTAGGATAAAATAATAAGCAATAAACATTTATTATTATAAATGTTGCACACAGTTGATGTTAAACACATTTTGATAGGTTTCATTGATAAATCGAAAATCTAAGAAACAGAATTTTTTCATAGGAGCAGATTATACGTTTTTTTGATACTGTAAATTGGGCTGTACAATATATCGTTTCAGCATCGATATCGCAAAGTGTGCGTATCCGCAACAGTCACTTCGCAGGATCTGCAATGACGAACTGGTATTATAATTGATCAGGAGCTACATTTGAAAACACTCATGATTTTTCATTGCAGTGTTTAACCATAAAGTGACCAAAACATTTCCTATTTGTGTGTGTTTTTAGGGCCAGTGACTGAGCACCTTTTAAAGTCAGTTTAAAGTATAAGAAATGACATTTCTAACTTTAAGAAAGATTAATGGTATTTGTGTAAATATACACGATGAAAACTAGATATTGTTATTCTATATTTGAATATTACATTTGTGCATCTGAATATTGCTTGACATCCAGACAATAACGAAGCACTGTGCATTTAATTTGTACAGTATCGTTGCTCTACTGTATTTTATCAATGTTTGTGATTGATTTATTGTATTTTATGCAGATGCTCTCACTTATAAAATCATACCAATGTATCTAAAATTGTGATTTCTTTCCAAATAGAGCTATTCATTTCAAATCTGGAAAATATTGCAATATTTATATCGTAGAAAAGTAAAATATCACAATGTCAGTTTTTGTTCCAATATCGTACAGCTCTACCACCACTTTAGGTCAGTTGAATTCATCTTCGCCAAAATAAAAATATGAATTATTTCTTAAAAACACATTCAACATATATAATTTAATTTTACGCTGGTCATGAATCATTAACACAAAAATTTACGAGTAGGGCAAGCAATCAATCAGGGTTCAGAGTAAAATGACAGCTAAAGCACCAAATATTAACATATATGACTGCCATAACATCACAGTGATATTGACAATATGACAGCCATAACATCATAGTGATATTGACAATATGACAGCCATAACATCATAGTGATATTGACAATATGACAGCCATAACTGCTCAAATGAAGACTTGGAAAAGAAAACATACATAGTATCTTACATAGTTAAAAAAAACATGGCTAATAAAATTGTGGAAAAAAGAAACTCCTTGCAACCAATGACGTTAGTATTTCACGTAAACATTGCTGTAGCATTGCTTTAGCAATGTAGTACGAATTACGTTATTAATTTAATTTGAACATTTCCCTCACGCGTGGAAGAAAATTATTTTACAACATAAAAATATAACTAACGTTACAGAATGATTCTCGATTTTTAGTTGGCTAATGCTTTAGCGGACTAGCAGTTTGTAGACAGACACGCGGTTTATGTGAACTTACCGGGATTACTGCTGGAGTTTGAGGTGTTTATGGAGCTTTTCCCTTTGAATTTTGCCTTAACCATTTTGAACGATTACTCCGGGACCCTCGTACTACTGCAAATAAAAAGAAATAAAGCTGTGTTGCAGTCCGCTGTAGATTTCCACGTGTTACAATAAACTACACGAACCCGGAAATACGTCATCAACCAAGCGACAAGTTTGCCTTCTCACCGCTGAGAAGAAAACTGTCAAGAAGCTCCTCTTGACTAAAAATATTGTTACAATGAGATGTGATAGCATTCAACGATAAGATCATTCATTAGACTAACGTACACTGTTTTTAAATGTAGTTTGACTGTTGGTGTATTTACTGTCACTTTTGACGATGCTTCCTTGTTGAATTAAACAAATATATATTGAGATTTATTTATTCCAGTACACCTTTTTGTACACACTGTACACTATTTAGATCACATAGTTTTTTACTGTGATCAGAAAAAAATATTTTTCCTTTACTTTCTCTGTAAAATAATAAAAAACAACAAACAATAGAGGCATTTTGAGCTATCACTAATTAAGTCTGATATACATCTCTTTATTATATTGTTTCCTTTCTTTTTCTTTTCATTAATTGACCTTAAATCCGCAGAAAACCTTTCAGTATAAAAGTGCATTGCACTACATGCTAATTTATATATTTTTAAAAAGCTAATATTTCTTTTTACACCAACAAAGCATCAATACAATTTTTGTCCTCACACTTTTTAATTACCAGAGAAACATTTACTTTAGAAATCTCTTCTTAGCATTTGATTGTATGATAGCAGACACATTTGTAGTCATGCAGGTCTCTTTTTCACCCAGAAGAGGGCATGCAGAGATAATCATTACTTCAGCCACATCGTTGCGCTTCAAATAGTGTCTGTTCGCTACATTTAATAATCACAGGACTTTTCCTACTGTTTCAGATTAATTAAAGAGAGCTGTTTGAACTCAGATTTTTAAGTTAAAAAGACAGACATGCCTGTTTTTCGGACCAGTTTTACTCTACATTACATTCTGCTCATGGTGATTAAAAACAAATTGGAAAATGGAGCAATGAAGTTAAATGGATTTATAGAAAGTGTTGTGTGAATGCATTTAAAGTTTTCTGCTCAGACAAGCAGTGAGTTTGTATTGTCAGCCGGTGTATCGTGTAAACTTTAGACCTGCACAGAGCCTGTGTGGAATGCGTAGATAATGGCTTCGGCCCACACAGTCAATGAGAACCAGGCTTACCTTGCAGAATACTGCAGTATTCTATAGACATGCTCTTCAAGTCTCACTCAGAATGAGTTTGACGTTTCTTTGAGAACAAAGATTTGTGTGGATTTATAAGTTCATTATAAATTTTACAAATATTTTCTGTGGTTCCAGTATAAAGAAATATTTTGCAGTGTTGCAATGTAGATCAGAGTCAGATAAATATAAAAAAATATATACAAGAAATGGACAAAATATTTTTTTTGTAGAAAATATATTTTCAAATTATATATATTTTTAACTTTTTGTATATTTTCAAATATATTTAAAAATACATTGGGAAGAAATGCATATATAAATATATTTTGAAATTAATTAGTGCAACTATGAAATAATATTTAAATATTCAACCTTTAACAGGTATTTCAAAATGTAAATATTTATTTGAGCTCAAAGATTTGTACAGATAGATTTATTCATATAAAAACTTCTTTACTGTTTGTGTTATTTTTATTCCATCACAATAAGCTGAATTATAATTTTTCCTGAATTACTTAATCTTTGCACAACTTTGTTTTTATACTTATTGTCTTTTGAGAGAAATATGAACTTGTATGAATTTATTTTCAGATTTATCCCCCTGTAAGAGCTGCATTTCTCTGACATCCAGCTCATCTTAAACAACAGGCTGACATCATATAAAATAGAAGCTAATCATCATGATTTCCTGAGACATTTTTCCCAAAGAACTTTCTCTTTCTCTGAAGATAGTTGCGGTTGCATGAAATTCTATATTTTCTTTCCAATGCTTTTATAAAAGATTTATTTATTTTTTGCTCTTTTCTATGATTGCTTAGTATAAGCCAGCATAAAACAGTGCTTTTCAAAACTGGATTAAATTCAAACTGTAAATGCATCCTCATTTATTGCAGATGGCGTCTCTCATGTATAGCATATGGTAGCCAAAATATTAATAATTATATGTGTACTTTATATATTTGCTAAATACATTTTGCAACTATGTAGGTCAGAAAATATATATTTAAAAAATTGGAAATAGATTTTTAATCTCAACAATCAATATGCCAAATTATAATAACGTATTAAAATGTCAATTTAAAAATGTAGTTCATGGTCAAAAACAACAACAACAACAACAACAACAACAACAACAACAACAACAACAACATTTCCAACCTTACAATAGATGGTGGATGGAAATCTGAGGTATCAATTATTTAAAATAAAGAATGATGTAAAAGAACTACACTGTAAAATAGTTTAGAGTAACAACATATTTCCAAAAATATATGTAAAAAAAAAATGTCATGATAATGAAAAAATGTAAATATATTTATAGAAATGTTTTAATATCTATTTTAGACATTTTTATTTTTGATCAATTGTCCATTTTTTCTAAAATGACCTGCCATATTCATGTATTCCCTCTTTATATTTCCTTTCTTATTTTTGAATAAAAATGTGCTGATATCAAAGGGGTATTCGGACCCATATGTGCAAAACAATGTATAAATACAAAAACAGCTTTTATTCATAAAGTAAGATAAACGATATAGCTACAAATATGATTCAAAAATCAAAAACAATCTATTTAATGAATAGGCCTACCTGGAATAACAGATGATAAAATAATGAAAGAAAAACTAAACTTGACATAAATTAAATACGCCATGCAGGGTTAAAAACATAATAGGAACTTGATTACATTTATCACTATAACAAACAGAATGTAGCTACTAGAACGGTGAATCTGTTTTCTTATACTAAAAGTCAAACGAGGACACCAGAGTTTCATAAACACCGAAGAAGAAGAAAACAGTCCAGGTTTAACTAACTCTCCTCAAATCATAGCAGACATTGCGCAACACTGTACTGAAATAAAGGACTCTTCGAGCATTATATGTTTTATTGAGAAATAGAAAAGCAGTTGTAAACAGGTGTGCTTTACCAGCTGATGCCAGAGCCAGAGGTATTTGTAAAGATGGCGCTCTGATCTGATCGCTCCACTTCACTTTAGTCGGCTGGAGAGAAATCGCTTGTTTGATTTTTCCGTCAAGATTAGGTATAGTTGCCGGGTCATGATATTCCTCTCGGTATTCAGTTAATCTGTCCTCGGCGCTGCCAGTAAAAGTGCAGTGATGGATTGAGAGTGTAGCCTGTGCTGGATCTGGAAATGCTCGATACAGCCTATTTGTTTAGGGCCTGCATTAGCTTTATCATTCAGGTGGACACAGACCGTGATCAATAACTCTTACGGTTCTTACGGCAATGACCGCTCTTTGCTTTTTTCCTTTGGGAGGGAGGCTCAGGGCTATATATAGGTTATATATACAATTACATCAATATGAGTATTTATTTTAAGATATGATCGAATTTAATTATAATACATATTTTCATTAACAAATTTAATCGCCCTCCTGTTAAAATGTCATTTGCTTTTTCAAGTTGAACAGAGCAAGGACAATTTCACAGTAGGCTATTTACTTTGTTTTTCGTATTTAGTTTGGCTGGGATAAAGAAAATATGCAAAATAAAAAATATGGATATTATTAGACCCCTTAAGAAATTATACTTTTTTTCGATTGGCTACAGAACAAACCAATGTTGACTTGCCTAATTAACCTAGCTAACCTAGTTCTTTAAACAGCACGTTAAGATGGATAGTAGTCTAGCAACAAAACTAATATTATGTATTTTCATGGCAAAAACTAAAGAATTATTTATTACAAATTTGTTATTAAAACTATTGTTTTTTTAAAAAGATTGTTTTATTTCTTTAAATAAAATGTCAAGGGAGGGATAATAATTTTGTTTTCAACTGTATATATCAAATATTCATATTATAAAAGAATATTTCATACTTTAAAAGTGTGCTTGCATATAAATTGATGATTATTTATATAATAACATGAAACATTAATGTTTACATAAAATATAAAATTGTATTCTGTTGATTGTATTTTTCATAAGATGAAACATTAATATATGAATATTTTCATTATTGTAAGAAGAGTCAGTTCTTTTTTTTAACTTCCTATACTATAACTATAACATCAAATGAAACCTGAGAATGTAAAAGTGATTTAATGATTCGGTTTGCTATTTAATTATGTGCATTTAAATGTTACGTTATGTTTTTATTTTTACTATTATAACAATTAAATTATATATGTATTTTACATATATACAAAATATATTTTGTAACTGTGAAGGTCAGTAAAACATATTTTTAAAACATATCGCTGGTTCGAGCCTCGGCTGGGTCAGTTGGCATTTCTGTGTGGAGTTTGCATGTTCTCCCCGTGTTGGTGTGGGTTTCCTCCGGGTGCTCCGGTTTCCCCCAGTCCAAAGACATGCGGTACAGGTGAATTGGGTAAGCTAAATTGGCCGTAGTGTATCTATGTGTGTGAATGGGAATGTGGGTGTTTCCCAGTGATGGGTTGCAGCTGGAAGGGCATCTGCTGCGTAAAACATATGCTGAATAAGTTGGCGGTTCATTCCACTGTGGCGACCCCAGATTAATAAAGGGACTAAGCCGAAAAAGAAAATGAATGAATGTTTTCAACCTTACAGTAGGTGGTGGATGGAGATCTTAGGTATCCATTATTTAAAATAAACAATGATATAGAATAACTGCATTGTAAAATAGTTTAGAGTAACAAATATGTATCTTTTGTACTGTAATATATCACTTTAAATATATTTTTGAAAAACATATTTCCAGAAATGTACAAAATGGCCCAAAAGTTTGAAAATATATTAATGTAAATATGTTTAAA
>CAIGQW010055978.1:702720-717486 GCA_903798125.1 Danio choprae | reverse complement strand
ATATAGATATATATATATATATATATATATATATATATATATAAAATTTGCTTTATATATATGTATACACAGTATAAACGATTCAGTAACATTTTAATTCACTAAAGAATATACTGAATTTATTTCTTTAAATTCCTATTTACTCAACAATAATGAAAAAAAGCTCACATCAGAGGGTAACCCAGGAGCCTCTGACTTCACTTGTTATCTTTTTGCCCTTTAATGTAGATATGGACAACAGTGCTGGCCATTTATGACCCTGGCTTCTGTTCTCTGTTTACTACCTAGTCTATAAAGTGTGATGCAGTCCCATCTCTCCAGAGGAAGTTACTCAGTACAGATTAAAAGAGTGCACGCAACTATAATCGTTTGGCTCTCCCTGGAGGCATCCAGTTTCCACCCTTTTGCTTAGTGGTTAGAGGGAAAAGATCAGTTCACATAAGAGCTTGAGAAAAAAAATTACTCTGCTGGATGTTGATTGAGTTCGTAATGTTCGAAATGTTCGTACATTGAGCATTATAAACTAATGCTTTAAAGGTTTGTGAAGAAACATCTGTGGTCAGTTTCGGATCACTGGCTCTGCTTGTCTGGCTGAGGAAGAACAGGTTGAAAAGAATCACAACATTATTGTTCAGTTATATAATTTCATTAAATGGCAAGAAATAAATGTTAACTGTGTAATTGGGTTACAAAGAAAATATGAACTAAATAAGTTACAGCTCAGAATTGAATTGGTCACCGAAGAACTAGTGGCTGTATTATGAAAATATTCAGAGAATCTGAAGCAATTCCCATCCTAATATGATTCCCATTCACATAATTGCAATAGGCTGAAGGATTCTGGACAATATAAAGCATTTTACTGACCTTTTGGTTGGACAATATAAAGTGTTTTATTGTAGGAAAATTGTAAGATTTTGGATTGTTTGACCTTCAGCTTATTAGTCCCTTATTTATCAGGAGTCGCCACAGTGGAATGAAGCGTCAACTATTCCAGAATATGTTTTAAGCCGCAACCCAGTACTGGGGAACACCCATACACTCTCACATTCACACACAATCATACACTATGGCCAATTTAGTTTATTCAATTCACCTATAGTGCATGTATTTAGACTGTGGGAGAAACCGATGCACCCAGAGGAAACTTACACAAACATGGGGAGAACATGTAAACTCCACACAGAAATGCCAACTGGCCACCCGAGACTCGAACCAGCGACCTTCTTGCTGTGAGGCGACAGTGCTAACCATTGACAGTGCTGAACACCTTCATAATACAGATTTGAATAGAGTAAACATTCCTGAGAGATTTTGGTCCATATGATATTATTGAATCACAGAGTTGCTGCAGATTTGTCTTATATTCATGGTGCAAATCTCCCACTGCATTATATTCCAAAGGTGCTCAACTGGATTGAGATCTGGTGACTGTGGAGATCATTTCAGAATAGTGAACTCATGTTCGAGAGACTAATTTGAGGTTATTTGACCTTACCTAGCAGGCACCTTGATGTCAAAACATCGACATAAAAATATGTAAAAAATGCAAATCGATTTTTTTGAAAACCTTGAGGTCCATTTGACATCCACACATGGATGCCATCAAGTTAGTCAATTGACATTGACTAAAACTGTCAGCAAAACTGTTTGCATTTTTGGCATGTTTTTGATATAATATTTTCATAAAGGTGCCCGCTGGGTACTGCTGGGGAAGTAGCCATCACACAACAACTACACTGGCGATTGGTTGTACCAGTTTAAACTAATTGTTATTTGAGCTACTCTACTGTGTCATTCTCCTCTGACCTCTGGCATTTGCAAGGTTCTTTCTCAAGCCACTCTCTGTAAACCTTAGAGATGGTTTTGTGAGAATCGCAGTTTCTGAAATACTCAGAACAGCCTGTCTGACACCAGCAACCATTCCATGATTGAAGTCAGTTAAATCTCTTTTCTGTGGTGAACTGCTTCAACTTGAACCATTCTGCTCAGTTTGAACTTCAGCAGGTCATCTTGTGCAGGAAATTGGCTTATTAGATTTTTGCATTAACCCTCCTGTTGACTTACGGGTGAAAAATCACCCAAGCGCTATTTATCTTGAGTTTTGGTGATTTTTCTAAAATAACCCCAACATTGGGGGAAAAAAATTCTATTTTCATATTTTCTTGAAAGCTGTGGACACTTGGGGTACAATGTTTGTCTGTTTTTGAGGTTTGACAATTGAAACAAAATTTAGCTGCTTTATTTTAGATGTTTATTGAAGGCGGGTGATTTTTGACCTGAAGGGAGAATGGTGTATACAGAATTCTAAGACAACAGGAGGGCTAATAAGCAGTTGAAACTATGTACCCAATAAAGTGGCCAATGAGTACATCGTGCTTATGTATGTATTGACTTAGAGTGTCAGTGAACTTGTTTTTACAGGACAAAAGAGAAAATTGTTCAGAAAAGTTATTTCTTAGAATTTCAGAGCAGTCAGCCAACTGTCCTCAAATTCCTTGTCGCCTTTGACCCTGTATTGAAATGACTTTTCCCATTTCTCTTCTCTGCTCTTTACTCAGGCCCATGTCTGTTTGACATCAAACTGACCAGAGATGATTAGTGTTTGGGTCTGAAGATGTTTATTCAGAAAATTGCCTTGACTTTGAATCAAATGTGGTTTGGGTAAATAAGAGTCTATGACATGCTATATGTCAGCCTCAATCCCACCTTTAAATGACTTTCATGGCTGCTAAAGTCATCATGGGTTTGTTTAAACCAAGCAGAAGCATTTCAAGGCAAAATATCAGTACACACTATACACTTATTCTGGGTCAGTGTTGCAGCTATCTACTTAAAGGAATTAGATTTGTTGTATGATGCTTGGCTTGAGCTGAAGAGAGTCTTCTGATGCACCTAGATGGCATGGAGATGCATCACACTTGATTTTCTCTTTGGATGTAAATTTACATGACTTATGGATGCACTTTAGATTCAGTGTGTTGATACCCAGGTTTACCAGGGGCATAAGCCCTTCGCAACCACAATCCAGTAATATAACAGACCATCTCCATGGTGCTTCTGCTGCCTTCTAAGGTTACGCATTCACTCTTTGTAGTGTGCTTTCACGCTGCCTCTCCTCATAATGTCTAACCCGCATCAACCACAGCCAAAATAAGAAGCCAGAGATTTGTTTAAACATTTAACACACATGACATGTTTACCCATTACAGTTCAAAATACAAGGTTTTGTACTGCTGCTCTCAATTCATTTAATGATCTCGGACAAGGTGGCCACACATAGAGGTATTTAACTGGCTTAAAAAATGTGAATCTGACAATATTTCTTACTTCTTACATCAGATATTATGTTATTTTTGTCTTTGCTCTGAAATGCTGTACAAGTCAGAAGGAACACTGACAATTAGAGTGAATAATATCATCTACAATGTTAACCATATGCATAAAGTAAAATACACTTACTAGCCACTTTAATAGGCACACTCCAGATAGCAAAATCGCTCTGGCCCACCAATGGGCCATAACCTGGATCATGTTCCGACCCACTATACACCTGAGTCCTCTGCCTAAAACCAGCACACACACTAGAAACCGATGCATACATTTAGGCCTGGCCAAGATCTGGCCCACTCCCTGTTAAAATAATGTATGGTTATTGTGATCCAAGTCTGGCGCAGACACTACCAGACAGATCTGACTGAGATCCAGCTTGGTCCTTGGCTAGATCTGGTCAATAAAGTGAAATGTCTATCTGCCTTGCCTTTCTTAGGATGACAACATACAGATGTGACTACAGTTCATTTATAATTTTCAATTAGTTTACCAAACAGTACAGAAAATTAAGACTCAAACAATAATATCATTAATTTTCCTTCAGCTTAGTCCCTTGTTTAACAGGGGTCGCCACAGCGGAATGAAGCCCCAACTATTCCAGCATGATGCCCTTCCAGCCACAACCCAGTACTGGGAAACACCCATGCACTCTTGCATTCACACACACACTCATACACTACAGCCAATTTAGTTTACCCAAATCACTTATAGCGCATTGCTTTGGACTCAAACACAGGAGAACATGCAAACTCCCCACAGAAATGCCAACCAGCCCGGCTGGGACTCGAACTAGCGACCTTCTTGCTGTGTGGCGACAGTGCTAAGCACTGAGCCACCATGCCGCCCTTTAAACAATAATTTCAAATTAATATTTATTGACAATGCAATAAGAAGAAAAGAAAAATATCAAACAGTAGAAATTCAAGCGTGGGTGCACGTGCGCTGTTTTTAATATACTAGCCATCAGAATACCAGTTGCGAGTTTTGCCATGAACTCAAATGCCTCGACCTACACATAATAAAATCTATCATCACAGGCTTATAATTAGGTAAAAGATCATCAAATGTGTACACCATTTCAGAAGTTTTATATAACTGCAACTAATCATGAAACATTTTTAAACACAAGCAAAATATCCAACTTTAACCTTTGTAGAACAGCTTTGGAATGAGTGAATCTTCCTTTGTAGTTGGGAAAGGGGGTGTGCTTAATCACACCACCAAAACTTTTTTATTGTCTTGGATCCTTCTTTCTAACATTGGCCTGTCTGTGGTGATATGAACTTGGGCCGAAGGTGGATACACACAGCTAAACCAAAAGTGGACCTGTCACGGCAAAAAGAACTCGGGCTGAAGGTGGATAGACACAACTAAACCGAAAGCAGACATGTCACGGCAAATAAAATTTGGGCCGAATAAGATTCCATCAAAAGAGTGGGCCTGCCAAGTCTACAATTAGCAAATTGAACAAAACAAAACAAAACAAGTCATATTTTAAACCAAATATAAGTATACACCTTCAAAACTGGCTTACTATTTCCTCATGAGAATTGAAAGAGTAAATAGACTGCAGTTTGAGGCACAAAGTCTGTCATGATGTTTTAATTTAAAATTTAGGTTTTATTGTATGAATTAAGTGAATATTTTGTGTATAGGATCTAAAAGTAGGTTGTAGTATGTATAGATCTTAATAAAATGCAGTTTAAAACACCAACTACTCTGGCATATGTTTTACGCAGCAGATGCCCTTCCAGATGCAATTCAGCACTGGAAAAGCAATTAATTCTTTTAACACAAAATAAACTATTGTAGTCCATATGACATGGCACATGCATTTTGATTATAGTGAGGGCTCCACCTTCACTTTTGCACAGCCTATGCAGTTTTCCCTACACCCAAACCCTAATCTTACCTCTTATACATTCAAAAAATGACTTTTGCTGGTTGTTCAAACTACTATTTTACAACAGTTTAAACAACCGAATTCTTAATTTTTTGGAACAACATGAAGGAATTGTGTGGAACACAGTATTTGTTTAGTGTAGTACTGAAAAAAACTTAAATTCTTATTGTACAGCATCAATAAAATTACACTATATTTATGTGCACATTCTCAGTAGACACAGCTGTAACACTTCTACCCATAACCCAATCTCCTTATGGCATACGCATCCACTTGGAGGTATCCGGGCTGCAACTATATATACTTTATACATTTAGGCATGCACACGTGGTTAAAAAAGTCAGAATCAGAATGGAAAGGAAATGTGATTTAAGTGATTGTGAGTATGTTTGTTGATACCAGATGGGCTGAATATTTCATAAACTGCTGATATTCTAAGATTTTCCCTCACTACCATCTCTAGGATTCACACAGAATGGTAAAAAAAAGACACAGCATCCAGCGAACAGCGGTTCTGTGGGAGAGATTGGTTTAGACTGGTTTGACCTACTGGAAAGGCAACAGCAACTCAAATATTTTCCAGAGTATTCTAAGGTCACCCAAAATAATATTAATCACTAAATCCAACTTGTTCCAAACCAATATGACTTTTATATTCCACAGACGAAAGAAAGCCATTCAGTTAAGTTGAATGAATGATGACAGAATTGAACATTTTGGTTGAACAGATTTTTGAAACTTTTTACATGGGTCAAGATGACCTGTCCTGCTGTGTTAATGGAGGGTACAGATATTCAGCAGTATGAGAAAATGTTCAGCCAGCTCTCAGTCTTAGTCTCAGAGTTGACATTTTCAGCCAAATATAACATCAAATCTGATGCGTGCTCCAGGATCTGTAAATTAGAGTAAGGTCCCCCATGTTTCGTTGATGAATGGGCCTTGCCAGATATTGGTGTTCTCTGCATAGACACTCGTGCTGCCAAAACTTACTGGACTTCCTTCCATAAATCTGGTCTTTCATTTTCATGAAATTGAGGTCAAGCCATTTGTGTCTGTTCAGGGTTCATGTCAAATGAAAAAAAAAAGTAGCTAACACTAATGTAAAGGCAAAAAGTGGAAGATAAATTGCATCACTACAGAAAAGTCATCCCAAAATAATAGAGGTGTGTCCTTGTTCAACACTTTTATAAACTCCCAGTGAAATGATATAAAAGTTAAACGCCGAGGTCTGACAGAAAGTCATGTCTTACACATCATTGAGTCCATTCTCTTCTGTGTGTTGAGTGAATGCGGCTTTTACCAGCACATCACCAACAGCCTAAGGAAACCATTTGGAACACAGCTCCAAATGTTCTCTGGTATGAATTAGCTTGGTCTGTGCTTCCCTGCGACTTGACTTTATTCAGAATGCATGCCAACATTTCTACCAACAATTGTCTTAGTAGACCGTGCACCAACTGTTTTCAAACTTTTCTCTCTCATTCATGTGTTTTTCATCAAGTTTATCTCCAAATCTCCATGAAATTGAAAGAAAACTTGATTTCAACAAAATGATCGGCCCACAATAAAGCAACATCTTTGTTCAAATTTTCTTTATTCAGATTTATTGATTTATTATGTATTATGACTTCCTTCCTTTTCAAAATGTCAATTTAGACAGAAAGCAAAACAAGTGGCACAAAATCTGCCTTTAAAAAAAGGCCCTGCAGCACTTCAATGTGGCATTTGGACAAAAAACACCTCAGATCACCCTATCAAAGGTATAAATTAAGGGAAATTAAGTAAATTATGAAGGTAAATTACAATTTTCCTGCCATCTATATTTTTGTTTAGAACATACAAGACTTTGATGATAAAACCAGTCTTGTAGGGCATGAAACATTTAGATTTGGAAGACGCTGTCTTATAGTGCATTTGCATTCAAAAAGGCTGCAAAACCAACTGAAGTATCCTAAATATGGTTTGCGTGTGTGCTGCTATTTATAAAAGGAAAAGGTGAGCTGTTGATGAGTGTTAATTTATCATTCACACAGAATTTAAGAAATGGACTGTTTGATTTTTCTAGAGATTTCACTCAATGAGTTTGTTTTCTTTGGGCATCTCTTCATTTTGATTTATGATCTTGTTTATACAGATTCCTGCGCAATATATGTGGGGGAGGTGACGCGGTGGCGCAGTGGGTAGCACAATCGCCTCACTGCAAGAAGGTCGCTGGTTCGAGCCTTGGCTGGGTCAGTTGGCATTTCTGTGTAGTGTTTGCATGATCTCCCTGTGTATGCGTGGGTTTCCTCCGGGTGCTCCGGCTTCCCCCACAAGTCCAAAGATATGCGGTATAGGTGAATTGGGTAAGCTAAATTGTCTGTAGTGTATGCATGTGAATAAAACATATGCTGGATAAGTTGGCAGTTCATTACGCTGTGGCGACCCCAGATTAATAAAGGGACTAAGCCGAAAAGAAAATGAATGAATGAATATATGCGGGGGAAATATATTATGGGCATAAATTAGGAATTTGTTACCACAAAATATGTTTTGGTTCTCTTTCTTTTTGGTTAATCATAACCTTGTACCATAACCATTAATTGAAATTTCTTGGTTATTAATTAATCCCTGGGCGTTGTGGTGGCGCAGTGGGTAGCACAATTGCCTCACAGCAAAAAGGTCGCTGGTTAGAGCCTCGGCTGGGTCAGTTAGCATTTCTGTGTGGAGTTTGCATGTTCTCCCCGTGTTCGCGTGGGTTTCCTCCGAGTGCTCTGGTTTCCCCTGATAAACAAGGAACTAAGGTAAATGAATTCTATATTTTTCTAGCATGTAATGAATAATGCATTACAAATCTTTTTTTATTACAAATTTAACCTATTGTCCCTCTCAAATAGATATTTACATCTACTAACTCTCATCAATTGATTTACAACAATTGCACTGATCAGCTATTAGCTAATTACCGACAATCAATGCAGAGGTGAATACAGTGACCATTAAAAAAAAAATAAGTAAATGAAAGACATATTTTCCAAGTAATACAATTTTAAAACATTTGAAAAAAAAAAACCCAGCAATCTGTGACCTGTGGATGCAACTTGACAAAAAAGAATAAGTCTACAGTCGCGTATTATAAGCAAATTTGCCAACTTTGGCATTCCAGTACTTTTTTTTTTTTTTTTTCTCCACCGGAAAGATGTAAAAAACCACAAAATATGACTCAACTGCACCCGTCGAACAAAGTAGCTACACAAAACACATTGTGTGATCTGTTTCAACTTGAAACATACAGAAAGTCTTCTGGACGACCTTGCCAGAAAACTTTATACAGAAAAAGTGCGTCGTCCCGCTTTCTTCAACGCATATGCTAGTATTCATCCCCCAAGTGGAAAAAAGGGCTTTGGAATGACACGAGGGTGAGTAAATGATGACAGAATGCTCATTTTAGGATGAACTTTCCCTTCAAGGATGAAGGGAATTTTGAGGTTCTTCCATGTTTCTGTCTCTTGGGGTGGAGTTGAACAAAATAAGAGGTGTCTGGTGCCATAACTTCATGAGCTTGTTATTCAGTACCTGTGTTGAAGATCACGCACAACTGTTTGACGTCTTATGTAGTTGGGGAGGGCAGAGCCTGTCTGGCAAAGCAATGCTATTACATCTCCATATAGTAAGATGAATTTGTCAGATGATGAATGCAGTGTATGGATGTATTGTAGCCTACTGCCTGCTCACACACAGCCGCAGCGTCGATGAGAACATAAGTGTGCAATTTACTGCCACCTCACTTAGCCTGTGGCTCGCACATCTGGAATGGATCAGGTAAGAAGGTTGAAGAAAAATTAAGAAGCACTTTAAACACAGCAAAATATTTAAATTGAGCCGGCTGATGGGACGTGTGAACTATGCACGCTTCTGCTGCAGGAATGCAGGTTGCGAGAGCATCTGGTGCAGACGTTTGATTTCAAGCAGATTTATTTAACAGTGATGCACAAAGAAAAGCCATGCTCGCAGGCTGTCAATCAATCATAAAGCTCTTTCACCGAGAGGACTTTCATCATTTCAATTGTGTGTGTGTGTGTGTGTGCTCATTTAGACACACTGGGGGCATTTGCGTGTGTTCAGCAAGCTCAGGGCCTTTTAAGAGAACAATTAGGAGAACAAAAACATACAGTTTGGTTAGTTTATGTGTTCACAAGAGAGGTGTATTTGATGTGTTAATGAGAGAGCAGGTCCATATGGTTGCCTGGATGATTTCACCATGTCACTTTATCACACTGTATGAAAACAGGAAATAGAACACCTTGCTGATGGCATGTGCGTGAGGACGTTTTCCAGTGAAGTTTTGTAGCTTAAGACTTGAGCACATTTGCTGAAAACGAATAAAAGTCTAAATATCCATTTAATCTAAATATCTATTATAGACTTTTGTTCAAAGTTTTGGTGGCAAAAGTATTTTTCTTGAGCACCTAATTAGCTATTTAGACGAATTATGATATATATTTTTAACCTTTTCAGAAGCTTCAGATGTGAAAAGCACATGCAAAAAAAAAACACATGAAATGCCATGTGATACATTTATCCTTGAAAATGTTCCAAGACTACATTTGACCATGTTTCACGTTTTCCATGTGTTTAACTTTTAATTTTAACATGTGAAGCATATGTGATGCTTATGCGGTTTTACAGTTAAATAAATGTTAATAAGCTTTCAAAATCATTTAAATGAATTAATTTGATGCTCTAGAAAATAACATTAGTGCTGCTTAATATTTTTGTGAAGGCTGAGATGCCTCAGACTTCATTGATGAATTGAAAGTTCCACATCCTATTTATTTATTAATGTATCATTGAATTTTCTTTGGGATCATTGGGAAACATCCCCACACACTTATTCACACACATACACTACGGACAATTTTCATTCATTCATTCATTCATTTTCATTTCGGCTTAGTCCCTTTATTAATCTGGGGTCGCCACAGCGGAATGAACCGCCAACTTATCCAGCATATGTTTTACGCAGCGGATGCCCTTCCAGCTGCAACCCATCTCTGGGAAACATCCATACACACCCATTCACACTCATACACTACGGGCAATTTAGCTTACCCAATTCACCTATAGCGCATGTCTTTGGACTTGTGGGGGAAACCAGAGCACCCGGAGGAAACCCACGCGAACACGGGGAGAACATGCAAACTCCACACAGAAATGCCAACTGACCCAGCCAAGGCTCGAACCAGCGACCTTCTTGCTGTGAGGCGATTGTGCTACTCACTGTGCCACCGCGTCGCCGTTATTGATGTATCTTTTTAAGCAATTTTTGTGACAATATAAAAGTCTGTCACTTTGAATCAACTTAATGCCATCCGGGGCCCGGGTCATGGGGGCAGAGGTCTTAGCAAGGACCCTCCAACTCCTCCTGGGGGTCCCGAATAGGATACCAATGTAGAATAATGTATGTATAACATTAATCACTACGTTTTTGATATATAAACCAAAGATTAAGTAGCTTCAGTTTCCAGATTAATGCCACAATTCAAAGCTGCTGTGACAATATTCCAATTTTTGAAGTCAAGCAAATGACATAATTTGTGTGAAGAGAAGACTGCAGTTGGCCAATCAGAGATGATCTCAGTGTTTAGACTGAGCGCCGCTTTGCCAAGAGATGAGCTCATCTATACTCCCGGAGATTACAGTAATGCGATTCTAACCATGAGCCTGTATATCTTTCCTGAAACATTTATTTGCTTTATTTCATGCAAATAAAACCACCTTTAAAACAATAAAGATTTACTTCAGACGAGGAATTTTGCAATAATTAATATGGGAAAAACAAGCTGCATGTGTGTAATGTCATTAATGTGTCATTGAAAACATGTGTTTGCTAAATTATAACCTTGATTTTACGGTTTCCCCTAGAAAAGAATATATTTCTTGCTGTTTTTTTCTTCCATAATGTTAACACAGTTTAAATAATATCGTGTGACCGCTTCACAATGCATTCATAGTGGCAAATTCATAGTTATCTTAGTGTCCAGATAAAAGGATTATTAGCTTACCCAATTCTGTAATTAATACTCACCTATGTTGTTCTAATGCCCTGAGTTCGAAACACAAATGAAAACATTTTAGATGAAATCTGAGAGCTCTCTCGTCCTCCATAGACAGCAACATGATGTTCAGAAAAGGAACCATAAAAATGGTCAAAACATTCCATGTGTCTTCAGTGATTTAACTATAATAAGCTTCAAGAATACTTTTTTTGCACCAAAAAACCCACAAAAAACTAAACTACGCTGAAAAAAAACCTCCTGGTTGCCTTAAATTTTTAAGCTGAATCAATCTAACCTTATGAGTCCATTGAACAAATTATGTTAAACTGACTTAAAACAGCTTGCGTAACTTATAAAATTAAGTTAGAACATGATTAACTCAGGGCAGCACGGTGGCGGAGTGGATAGCACATTCGCCTCACAGCAAGAAGTTCGTTGGTTCGAGCTCCGGCTGGGTCAGTTGGCATTTATGTGTGGAGTTTGCATGTTCTCCCCGTGTTGGCGTGGGTTTCCTCCGGGTGCTCCGGTTTCCCCCACAATTCCAAAGACATGCAGTACAGGTGAATTGGGTAAGCTAAATTGTCCGTAGTGTTTGAGTGTGTGTGTGTGTGTGTGTGTGTGTGTGTGTGTGTGTGTGTGTGTGTGTGTGTGTGTGTGAATGAGTGAGATGTATGGATGTTTCCCAGAGATGGGTTGCGGCTGGAAGGGCATCCGCTGCATAATAAATATGCTGGATAAGTTGGCGGTTCATTCCGCTGTGGCGACCCCAGATTAATAAAGGGACTAAGCCGAAAAGAAAATGAATGAATGAATGAATGATTAACTTAGTTTAATAAGTTCTAATGAATTAAAAACATATGTAGTAATGACTAATTGAATATATAATTTTTTACAGTGTATTTTGTTCACAATCTTAATTTGAATTCTGAAGGTGAACAACGGTTTCAAGGGATTGGAACAGACGTCTATTAGTAGTCTGTTTAATAGACTATCTAGATGGCTTAGTTAAAACAATGATACATTTAAGCTATCAGTGAAAATATAAATATAACAGCTTAATAAAATAAAATAAAGGCATTTTTGGGAAAAATTGTGTTTCATCTGGTCCTGTCATAAGGGTTACTTATAGGCTCTGCTTTTCCAAAGTGCATGGAAACACTGACAGGCCTAAGGATGACTTTATTTGTACTTTATGTGGACTTTATAAGGCCTATATCTTGATAAAACAGACACTTTGTAGAGTCATAGAGCATCTAATTTGAGGACTGTACACCTGTATGTGCCATTATTATGCAACATGCAATGTTACTTACTACTTCCATGCTACTATAGTAGACTTGAACTGCTGGAGGAAGAAGAAGAGAATGAGTATAAAGAGACAATGCACTCATCAAAACTTAGAGAACAATGCTTTTAGGGAACGTGGCATAAAGGTTAAAACTACGCAACTATTATTTGACCAGCTTTGTCTCATCTGTACTTTGTAAGTCATAATTTACTAGAAAGTGACATAATAATTAAAAGCATATTGACATTTCTTGTACACAGGGTGTGTTTAAGGTCACAGATCTACATGCTTCATTAGCTCCTTTTCACATTAGCAGGTTCAAAGGCTTTGTGCAAAGCAGACACATTTCCTTCACATACTTGCAGTTTCTTTTAAAGAGCTGACAGACAGCGAAAATAGACAGACTTTTGTAATTGGGCAATAAAAAAAGAGGCAAAACATCCTTGGGTAATTCCGTTTCTTTTGATCATTATTTAAGAAGTGTTTTTTAAGGTAAGGTTTATTATTATTATTATTTTATTATTTATTATTATTAATAAATAATAAAAGTAGTTGCATGTTTAAAGTTTGGGAATGTTTATTTGAATAGTGAATTTTATTTTGAACTTGCCTTTTCCATTTCCAAATAGTTTTATTTGTTGTGTTTTTATTTGTCTTTTTTGTCTTATCTGAAAGTAAAGTAAGCCATGCATGTGCTACAATGCATACAAATAATGCTATCTATAATGCTGTAATGCATACAAAGCTAGTAAAAGTAAGATAAATCTTCCCATTCAGCAAAATATTGTTCCATTATAGATAAAATGATTATTCCATCCACTGTGTAGTAAGCAACATATTGATACAGATATGTTGAGATATGAGTCTATTAATAAATAAAAAAGAGCACGTTTTCAACTCCATGCACATTAAAACGTGTTTTTAAAAGTCCATTTTTAAACACTATTAGATGTTAAATCTGGTGCCATGACCCAGAGGGTTTGAATTAAAACGCATTTAAATCTGTGAAATTAAAGTCAAATCATGTAGCCCTTCAGACCTTATCATCTACACACTTTAAAGCTCATAAGAAAGTATATTTATTTTTACAGTAAACAAACATAATCTGTATAATAAGACTGTCGGGAGCAGCACTTGCTCACCATCTGCCCCAAAGGAACTGGCAAACAAGTTGCTTCTTCTCCTTATTGTTTTTTTTTTTCTCGATCTCACACTAAACATGTTGAAAGGTATATTTATGAAGCAAGATTTTACGAGTTGTTTCAGATGGTTTCAATTCATCAGCTGGATCATACATCTGTTCCTGCTTCAGACAGTGCAAAAATATATATAAAAATGCTTAACTTACAAAAAAATGTTTATTTTGGATTACATTCGCAACAGCCTCTCTAGTCCTAACAAGTTGTCAGATATGTCCAATAACCACATGTATTTGTGTGTATGCAGATCCTGAAATCGTCAGTGCAAGCAAAGGCACAAATCAAGTACATCGATCAATGACAGCTTATGTTTTATTATTAATCATTTTCAAAATCACCTCTTGTCATAATTACACAAATAAACTCAAATTACTCTTATAGTCTAAAACTATTAATCTAAAATGATAAAATAATGGCACAGACATTAGGAAACAGTCATGATTAATCTGTTATAGCAATAACCTGACAGAACAATTTGCGAAAAGATTATGCAGAATAGACAAAATCAAGGGATATAAAGACATATTAATCAGTATGATCTGTCTAAAGGTATTTCTGTTTGTTCAGCATTGCTGGCACAATGACACGTCTGAACTATTCTTATTGTTCAGCGATGTAAACTCCTAACAGGATTTGGTCTATAATTGATACACACCAAGAGCTCCAAAACAACCAGAGAAATCTGAAACATCTCGCAAAACAACAGCAGATCATTCGAAGGTCATAATGTCACTGAGATTTGTAAGGTTAAAATCCTTGTGCGCATATATACGCTGTAAAAACCAATTAGTTTGCTTTACTTAAAAAAGTGAGTAAAGCCATTGCTTTATAAGTGATTAGTTGACATTACTTTAAAAAGTGAGTAAACCCATTGCCTTAAAATGTATTAGGTAAATTAATTATGTGCTATAAAATTTAAGTCAACTTCAAACACTTAAAAATATATTTTTGCTGATTATTGTAACCACTTATTTAAAATGAGCAGAAACAACACAATTATTACAT
>CAIGQW010055978.1:666178-692720 GCA_903798125.1 Danio choprae | reverse complement strand
GACGAAAGGGTATAAATGGATAAGGGGATGATTAAACTAATGACACAGGTGGGACAAATGAACACTGATGGTGGCGGGAAAAGGACAAAGAAAGCACATAATCATAACAAAAGGCACATGGACAAGACAGAACACTGACAGTAATGATTTTTATACTGTGCAAACTGTATATTTTATCCCCCTACCCCTAAACCCAACCCTCACATGAAACACAGTCATTTTCCTCATAGGGACCAAAACATGTCCCCACAAGGTCAAAATTGCTATACTTGTTGTACATACACACACACACACACACACTGTATTTACTTTAATAAAAAGTGAGTTAACCCATTGCCTTAAAAGTGACAAGTTGACTTTAGTTAAAAAAGTGAGTAAACCCATTGTAACTTGGAACTGTTCATTTGATTTAACTTCATTTTTTTAATTATGCCCATAGTTTGTTTACCTGTACATTTTAAGGCACGGGTTTACTCACTTTTGTATGTAAAGTCAGCTAATTATTTTAAAAGCCACAGGTTTACCCACTTATTTTAGGTAAGGTCAACTAATCACTTTTTACAATGCGCACACACACACACGCACACGCACACACACACACACACACGCACTCAACGGACTGAATGCAGGTAACTGGTAACAGGCTCCTAATATAGGTAACTAAACAAGTAGCAACTGTGATCGCTAGAATGAGTCAGCTGACAAAGTAGCAGGCTGTCAGAAAAAAAGGTAAACAGACACCCACTCGACGACACAACAAACAGAATGAGAACACAGATCAGAAAGCAGTAATAAACAGATAAACACTGTCCCTTTGAACTGTCTATTTATCAAATTATCCTGAAAAAAGTCATAGATATCAATATTTTGCTGTTAGCTTTGCAATTACAGAAATTATACATTCTACAGCATTTAAAATAAAAGGAAAATGAATTTATAAAAATGAAATGTTTTTGAAATTGTTTTGCCATATTTTGATCAAATATCTATCTTCTTTTGTCCCTTTTTTGGGATTACATGATATAAATATAAAAAATCTGAAATTATCAATAAACTATATAGTACTTTATTAATATAGTTCAATACAATATCACTAAATTCAAACCTATTTGCACAAACTAAATATGCACAACCTATGCGCATACTGTAATTCTGAAAAGCGAACATTAAATGTTGTGCAAAGTATAGAGTGACAGGTTCCCATCAGACCGATGATCAGTCTTTTTCTCCACCGACATTGTTACAACATTTCACACGGTTCTTTGTCTCCCTGGATGAACTAGAAATGTTTAAACCATTAACCATCGACAACATTGCATTGTACTTTATTTCACTTCTCACTCCATCCTATTATTCATTTCCCTGTTTTAGCCAAAGGATTATGACGAAGCTTTTTTGTGTCCCATTTTTCAAGCCTTGATGGTTTTGAAGAACGTCCATATGTTTTATTTTGACGTTCACATCCTGCCGCTCCGAACGCTTCGATGCTGGAGTCATAAAGCTATCATTAAACATCATTAATCCCCAGGTCTCTCATTAAACCGGCCATTCTGCAGTCCACCCTGGAGGTATTACAGCAACCTTAACTACCATTGGCTGATAGACCTCGTCAGAAATTATTACCTTAATAAAGTCCATTTTATAATATTTGCATGCACAAGCATCTTATTTCTGACACTGCAAAGGCCGTCTGGCTCGTTTTAACTGCTCCCTTGGGGAAGCTTCTTGGCAGGCTAAGTGATGTGTGGCATTTGGAGAGGGCCGCAGTGATGCCGTTTGAGCAAATATGGGCTTTTAACTCCATTCCAAGTCGTCTCATCGCACTTTAGGTTAAAGTCCATGTCATTGCCTGCTATATCCTTGCCTTCTCCGTCTACTCTTTTAGCTGGAAATATGGAAATAATACCGCAACGCCGGCTCAGGCTGCAGACCTCTGGAGACCAAATACAGCTGGAGGCATCTGCAATCAGCAAATTTGAGAACAGCATTGTAAATTTAATTAACGATCACAGCAAAGCTAGTAAAATTCAATGTCCAAGAACACTGTTTATGGCTATTTAAACTTAACTTGTAATAGCAGTGATGCTGGGAGCTGGGAATGCTTTTTGATTCGGGATGGAAAGTGTGAAGAATCCTGCTGACGGTCACACCGCAGGTTAACAACACAATTTCAGTTAATAGAAAAACAAAAATGTGAGACTGCTTTGGCAACAGCTGGTTTTAGTCAAATTTAAGGGAAATTACATTTCTAAAGGGAGCAATATAGTGAATAACATTAATGAAATTATGTTGAGTATATTATTTGTACATTATTTAAAGAGTTATCATGTTATTTTTTTTATTTTTTTATGAAACTGGTGCCAAATTGATTAATATTTAAAGTGTCGGCTCACCCAAAAATGACAGTTATGTAATTAATTATTGTCCCTCATATCATTCCAAACCACTGAGACCTTTGTTTGTATTTTGAATACAAATTCAGATATTTTAGGTAAAATCCTCTATAGACAGCAACTCTCCTGACTTATTCAAAGCCCAGAAAGGTACAAAAAAAAGAAATCCTCTAAACAGACTCTATGCCTCCAGTGGTTGAATCGGAATATTATCAAGCTACGAGAATAATTTTTTTTGCACACATAAAACAAAAAATAATTACTTTTATTTACAGTTTCTTCTTTCAGTGTCAGTATATTGCGCATGATCATCTCAATCACTGTTCACTGATCCTCTGATCTTGAGGAAAGTTTTCTGAGGAAAAATGTGAATGCGCCATGACACTGACACTGAGGAGAAGAAATTGTTAATTTAAGTCATTACGGTTGTTTTATGCATGCACAAATGTATTCTTTTAGATTCATAATATTTTTTTTTTTTTTGGACCTTGGTACAGATTGAATTTGTGATTAAAATGTAATTAAATATTAATGATGCTGTTATAAAGTTATTTGACAGAGCATTTTTGATGAGAATTTTATTTTGTTCCATTTAAAAATTGATCAGAAAAAGATTCATGACACAATTATAGTGGCCTCATGTTTATGAAAGATTTATGACAGGTTTTGTTGTCTTGGTAATGTCAATTGTCATAACAAAGACAGTTTGTGATGTATTTGTTTATGTCAAGCTGTCATAAAAAAAGACATCTCAAACGACATCTCCTTTGCATTTAAAATAGCATAACTGAGCTAATGACACTTAATAACAGTTGTGATAAGGATGCATAAAATCTCCTCCATATTTATGACGTGTCATGTCATGATTATAATGGTGCAATGTCCTATGAATAACCCCCTTCAAGTAAAATGTTAGCAAATAATGTACAGAAATATAAAATATCTGTAAAAATATCTTCAATGTATTTGGAAGATGAACTAAATTCTGCTTGGTTTAAAATGACATTAAGGTGAGTAAATGATGACAGAATTTGTATTCCGCAGTAAACTAACCCTTAAAACCACTGTTAAAAATGAATTGAAAATGGAACTACATCTAATAAAATGGCAAGAGCAAAATAAAAAATGATATTAGAGCTTCCATCTCAAAAATCATAGCACTCTCTCAGGGACCAAGTAAGATATTTCAGTCAGTTTTTTAAGTCAGTACTAAATAACTTGACAAATTGTACAAGACACACAATATTTGCTTTGACCGTTTTAGAGATTTGCTTTCTGTTCCCATCTAAGAAGAAGGGGGGTCTGAAAGGATAGCAAGCAGACATTTGGCCATAAACTTCACAAGCCTTCCCAAATGAAAACCAAAGGTCATAAATCTCACCTCAGTAAAGGCGCTGTAAGAGTGGCTTTAAAATCACTTGTCAAAATATTACATGTTCCAACTGACATCCAGCACTGCTCCATAATCGTAAGGGGAGAACAGGGCTATAGTTGTCACAGGATTAAGATAGATTAATAATTAATTTTAAAGTTCAATTCAGGTCTTTCTTTCTTTCTTTCTTGCCTTCCACCTGGCACCTTGATTTCAAAATGACATAAAAAAAAAAAGACACCAAAAATCACGTCAAAAATGTGAATTGATTTTAAATCAAAAACTTGACGTCTATTTGACATCCACACATTGATGCCCTTTTGACTACCAAAATAAGGACACAAAAAGTATTCAAGAAATGTTTTATTAATCTGAAAGCTTCAATTTCCAATTACACTTCAACATTGGATTTTTATCTCTACAATGCATTTAAACTACCTTGATGTCAAAACAACATTAAATTGACATCTTACATTGGCATCAAAAAAACATGTCAAAAATTGATTATGTAAATTATTGTTAGATCTCAATTTTATGTCGTTTTGACATCAAAAAAGTCAATTGACATCAAATCGATTTGCATTTTTGACGTGTTTTTTAAAGTCGTTTTGATGTCAGGGTGCCGCTGGGTTGTGTATGAATTCTTATTTCTTTATCAGAATCAGAAAGAGCTTTATTGCCAGGTATGTTCACACATACATGGAATTTGGTTTGCGTGACAGAGCTTCTACAGTGGTTACAGAATTACAGAGACAAAAAAACAGATAATAAATATATTTTTTTAAAAAGAAGTAAGTAGTGAATGCAAATATACAAATAGACAAGTGTACTGTATGTACAGTACAGGTATATTACTATATACAATGTTATATGTGCAGCTGTTATGTGCAAATTGGCATTTAAGTATGTTGTTAAATAAGTGTATATGTGTATAAAAACTGCATAGCAAGTAGTGATGTTTGTTTCACAATTACTATCATAAAGTGTTCATGAGATGGATTGCCTGAGGGAAGAAACTGTTTCTGTGTCGGGCTGTTCTGGTGCACAGTGCTCTGTAGCGTCGACCAGAAGGTAAAAGTTCAAAGAGAAGATATTATTATTTATGCATGTATTTTGCTGTAAGTTTGCTTTAAATAAAAAAAAAAAAAAGAAGATTTTGGCTTCATGGCTGTAGTTGTATACCTTGAATGTGACTGTGGTTGTGCTGTACTAGCGGTTTACTGAAGTAACTTTAAATTTACTCAGGTATATTTCTTGCAAGATCTTCCCCATGTGACAAACAGCCCTATGTGGAATTGTATTGGATATTAAGTAGCTCTCAGACAGGATTTATCCTCCTGAATAAAGCAAGCCATTTTCCCACCATTTCTTTAGCACTAATGCTCTCTTTAATGTCTCGCATCCACTGTGAATTCTTCACTCTTCCTCAAGCCACTTATTATGCTTTTCTATATGAGCGAGACCACCACTGCTTTCCCTTCGCCTCAGTGTTCATGGGGAGCGCTGGATTAAAAATCCTGGAGGGTGGATTACGGCAATAACCGTTTATTAATTTCTACAGGCTCAAAGGTACAGTATGATCTGTGAGAAAAAGAGCAGGACAATAGAAGTCCTTCATCTCCTGGTGTCTGCAAGAGTCATTGCCATGCGTTACTTTACAAAGCGCCAGTGAGAAGAAACAGATGCTGTGTATCTGATACTTTTAAAAACAGCGTAAATCATTGCTACATTTTTAGGATGATCAATGATACCTATACTTAAAACTTTTCAAGTTCCCCTCTGAGAACAAAGGCTTAAAGATCAGGTTTAAAGATAAAACTTCATACGAAATTCAGAGTTGAAGAATTACAACCATTTCAGAAACCCGCAGATTAATCAAGCAGCGATTTTGCCCATATCTGGACAAAACCTTAACAAGAAGAAACGAAGAGTGTTATACACTGAACGTGGAATTATTTATATTAAGGCAATGTTTTGCCAATGTTAACATAAGTGGTCCAGGTAATAATGTAAAACATGTATACTTAGAATTGAGAAGGTAGCAGACTGTTGTAAGGTACAATGTACAGTTGTACATTGAGAGGTTTGCGATTAAACGTATTTAATCAGAAACAAAGCCGTAGACCATATCAAAGCATTTTTAAGTCCTATCTATGATGTGAGTTGTTTAGTGTACTTTTTCAAGCAACTAAAATTTTCCTAGGGGCGGCACGGTGGCTCAGTGGTTAGCATTGTCGCCTCACAGCAAGGAGGTTCAAGTCCCAGGTTCAAGTCACGGTTGGGCATGTTCTCCCCATGTTTGCGTGGGTTTCCTTCGGGTGCTTTGGTTTCCCCCACAGTCCAAAGACATGCGCAACATGGGCTTATTTTGAAAACATAGCCCTATGTACATTTCTGGAGATCATAAATTATGTAGCAAGAGCTACATATGGCTGCATTTTGTCTTTAAAACGAACGAAACGGGGCGTTAGGACGCTGTTCCTTTTTGCACTTACCAGCTGACCACTTACCTCCGTATGCTCGGCTTTCTCGCTGTTACCAGTTTGTCCAGTAGCTTGCCATGTATGTCTGCGGACTTGAGAAGCAGAGAGGACTTGACCACGACGACGGGGTTCGAGTCTGGCAAAGAACGGTCCCAGAAAGCAGGTAAGTAAAAAACAGATGGCAAAAAGTAAAATAAACAAGTAAATAACAGGGTGAGAATGTGGTAAAACCTGAAAACGTGGAAAAAAATCAAGCGAGGGCTTTTCTTTTTCTGAATTGCTTTTTAAAACTGTCTGTTTCACAGTCATGGGTTGCGGCTGGAAGGGCATCTGCTGCGTAAAGCATATGCTGGAATAGTTGGCGGTTCATTCCGCTGTGGCGATCTCTGATAAATCAGAGACTAAGCCGAAGGAAAATGAATGAATGAATGAATGAATGAATGAAATTTGCCTTGTGGGCTCTAAAATGTGAAAAGTACTCTGCTAGACAATCAGGATTAGAATTAGTCATTTGACATTGAGAGTAATGATTGCTGAAAATTCAGCTTTCGCCATCAATCGGAATAAAATATATTAGTAAACAATTATTTTAACTTGTAATATTTAACAGTATTTATGTTTTAGGCTATCTGATCAAATATACTGACCCAAGCTTTTGAACAGCAGTGTGCATTTTCCTTGACAATATCTTTGCAATAATTCTGTGTGTGGCACTGGCTCACGTTTGATTAACAGCTGCTCCAACCAATCAAATGAATCCTCCCTTGCCACCGGTTAACTGGTTACAGTTTTCAATGTATCTAGTTCGAAGAATCCCCAGGAACTGATGTTTATGGCCCCCTGTCGGACTGTGAGGAAATGAAAGTGCTTTATGAGTAACGTCAGCTGCCGAGAACATAAAATACAGAAAACACTCATTTTAAGGTCTTGACAAAATATTAAAACTAAAACATGAAATAAGTTGCTTTTAAATATATAGATAATCTGATGAAGTCATTGTCAACATTACAAATGCAGACGGATTTAAGTATAACCAAAAGAAAAAGCTCTTTTTAAAATTCTTTCCTTTACTAATTCATCTTGTTAACAATAAACGGACAGGAAATGACTCCCAATTACCTAAATTGAAACGGTAACACTAATCCTCATTTAAACTCGCATGCTCTGACAGAAAGGAGGAAAGCTGTGCTGTGGGCGAACTGTTGTTTTTCAGTGGAAACTTTTGATAAAAGGTTTATCCTTGAACTAGGAAAAACTTTTAGCATGATTTCATGTCATGCAAGATTGGTTTATATGAGGCCAGATCTGGTGTAAACAATACATATTTTCTTTTATATTGGTAGCTCAGCCAAAACTCATAAGAAAAGTCTCCTGCTCTTTATTAGACTACAGCACGCACTCTCAACTTTGTCCTGACAACAGACAAGCGATCCAAAGATTGGTCGAGGAGTACACAAGCTAAAACAAATGAGGAAATCTAGATGGTTTAGAGATCATGGTGATATACAGCTGAAGTCAAAATTATTAGCCCTTCTGTGAATTATTTTTTCTTTTTCAAATATTTCCCAAATTATGTTTAACAGAGCAAGGAAATTTTCACAGTATTTCCTATAATATTTTTTCTTCTGGAGAAAGTCTTATTTGTTTTATTTCGGCTAAAATAAAAGCAGTTTTGATTTTCTTTTTTATACTACTTTAAGGTCAATTTTCCGATTGTCTACAGATCAAACCCTCATTATACAATGATTTCCCTGATTACCCTAACTTGCCTAATTAACCTAGTAAATTGCACTTTAAGCTGAATACAAGTATCTTGAAAAATATCAAGTAAAATATTCTGTACTGTCAACAAGGCAAAGATAAAAGAAATCAGTTATTAGAAATTAGTAATTAAAACTATTATGTTTAGAAATGTGTTGAAAATAATCTTCTTTCCTTTAAACAAGAATTGGGAAAAATATACAGGGTGGCTAATAAATCAGGAGGGCTACTAATTCTGACTTCAACTGTATTTGGATGATTAAAAAGAAAGCTTGCTGAAAAGCAGACTTCATCCCTGAGCTCTAATCCCTTGGAATCATGAGCACCTTCAGAGTAAGAGCTTTGAAGGGATGAAGGGTGCCAAGGATGATCAAGAAACACTGTTCCGTTGAACACTTCTGCATCATCTTGCACCATCTGCATCACAAATTAAATCATAATGTGATTTTTGTGCAAAGAATCATAAAAAGGAATTGGCACTTTGAATTTTTTTTTTGGCGAAACTTTCATCAGCACTTCACTTAAATTGTGTCTTTGGACTAACACAGATTTGGCCTCCATTTTCCACAAAACTCTTGGCGAAATTAGAGATGAAATCATAATATGTACCAGACCCTAAGGCTTAACTATTTTATATTTTGATGAATTGATGATGAATTTGTGAAATCTCATTCATATATCCCACTGATGGTTAGTTCCAGGGACAGTATTTGGGTTGAATCTTTCTTTCTTTTTTCCCCTCTTTCTTTCTTTCTTTCTTTCTTTCTTTCTTTCTTTCTTTCTTTCTTTCTTTCTTTCTTTCTTTCTTTCTTTCTTTCTTTCTTTCTTTCTTTCTTTCTTTCTACAAATCAAACTGTATGAATTCATCATCAAATCATAAAATACTGTTGTTACATTTTCACACAAAAACAGGATGCTTATTTGTATGACAAGCTGGTGGTTCTCTGAAAAATCTTTGTAAAAGAATTAAATGTTAAGAAATAGTTGCCAAGAGGTGAAAAACAAACAAACTCTTTGTTTTACAAGTCGTTTTATATCATTTTGCTTCATTAAAATCTTCACCTAAAAATGAACAGAATTTTGTACATATTGCCAAGTGTGAATAATAACTGGGCACAGTGATTTATATCATATTTAAAGGATCTTAATAACTGTCAAAACATTTAAACTGTAGCTGGCAGGAGAGTTATGAATTAATGAACCCTCAACATTTCCATCACAGGTTGACTAAAAGTAAAAAAGGCCACTTATGGGGCTTAATTATCTGGGGCTTTAGGAATATGACCTTATTGTCAAGGAAGGTTCACAAATGGTAGTTTTTTTTTAAATTATTATTGTAAATTCTTTAACAAATTGTACTAAACTGGTTTTTGAGTTCAAAGCACTGGCTTACTCCCTGATAATCCATTACTAATGATTCATTGAATTAAAATATGAATTAAATATTGATTTTGGGTCTAATTTGTAAGCAGTAAACCCTTATAAACCCTTTTATTGAAATGTCCTCTGGTGAGATTGCTCTCTAATAACACCAGAGCCACAGACAATTAACAGGTATTGCTGGTGTTGCTTTATCTCAGTGCTGCATTTGACAGTTTATCAAAGCATAGTTCTTGATAGACTGGAAAACTGTGTCTGGCTTTCTGGGATGGTGCTTAAATGGTTCAGATCTTACCTTGAAGGGAGAGGTCACTTTGTTAGTATCGATGACCATATTTTGAAGTGGACACCCATGACATGTGGAGTACCACAAGGTTCAATTCTGACACCTCTCTTGTTCAACCATTATATGCTCCCACTGAGCAAAATAATGAGAAATAACAAAAACTCTTACCACAGTTATGCCACTCAGATGACACACAAATGACGAAATTAACAGTTGGATATGCCAAAACTTTAAACAAAGGCAAAACAGAAGTTACTGCATTTGAGTATAAAAATAAAGTTCTCAAGGTGAATGCGTACCTTGATTTGATATAAATGAGTGTTTTATTGATGTTACTATAGGTCTAAATCTTAAAAAGGTGCTTTAGTTTAAAAATAACAATTTTCTTTTGGCAAACTAAAGATGTAAAGTTGCTGATGGTCTTCCATACTGACCATATGGCCTAATTCACCTTTCAGTCATCACAATTTGGCAACTACTGGTACCAACGTTGAGGTAAATGCTTTCGTATCACTATTGTTTGATTTCTTCTTGTTGTACATTCATAAAAAGGTTGGATGTAATGCTTTTGAAAGAGAATTGTGAAGACCATACTAAAGTATTTGAATTAATTAGTCATGGTAATTCAGTAGTTGCTGTAATACAACAACTACAGTAATATTTACAAATTATCCAACAGTATACTAAGTTCTGTACAACTATAAATTTATACTACAATAGCTACACCACAGTTTAATGTAGTAAAATCTACAGTATACTACACTATTTGTTGCAATTTATCAGTTCAATATAGTTAATAGCACAGTATGATGTAGCATTCATTAACAAAAGGTTGTAAATATTATAATATATAGCATAATACATTTCACTATAGTATGGTTGAAAAACCCCATTGGCTATAAATGACTATAGTATTTTTTCATGTGGGGAATATCTCTCCTCTTCAGTTTATGTTAGCGTGACTTCCCAGTAGTAAGCATAAGTGGGCTAATAGCTCACTGGCAAATCTAAAGTTACTTTATTTGCTAAATGATTTGACAGGGTTTATAATGTCAGCCTTGTAACGTTTTGATTATGCTGTTTAATGTGTTGCTCTGGCTGTTGTCCATGTGTTCTGGGCATGAAACCATCATCAGGTGCCACCCAGTAACAGGAGCTCCAATGTGACTGGGTAATAGTAACATCAGTGTTTATATTATAAAACGTGTGTTATAGTATATTATATTATAAAGTAACTTTAGCCACATTTTAAATAAAGAGGTTATTTATTGCATTCATGCAGATGCAAGGTGCATTTGTGGAGGGGAATAAACTACACCAAGTCAAATAAAATGACACAGTATCCATCTAACATACAGTTTAGAGCAAATATTGAGCATAACATATGAGAATTTTTTTACGAGTCAAGTAAGCAGTTACTTTTTCAAGCGAGTTGAACTCAGGGAATGTCCTACATTTGAACTTGTTTTTCCTTTTATCTGTTTTAAAGATGGTCACCAATTAATGGACTGCAGTATAGTTCCAGACTCTGGATTACTTAAATCTGAGCCTTTATTATTTAATTAATCAATTAATACATTAATGTAGACTATTCATAAACGAATGTGACATTAAGGCTGCACCTGAAGCAACAAAATACACATTTTTATTAATTTTTGGCAAAATAGTTTATTCTGGAAATCACAGAAATAAACATTTAACTCAGGTTCTGGGAATTGCACCTTCAATCAACAGTGTCACATGAGCCTTTCAAACTATTTAGTATAGAACTATCAAGAAACATTTATTATTATGATTTATTTATGTTTATGTATGCATTTGTGTTAATATATTTAGTTTACACTCTCTAAAAATAAAGGTTCCACAGCAAAGCCATTGAAGAACCACTTTTGGTTTGCCATAAAAACTTTCAGTGAAAAGTACACTTTTTTAAAATAAATATTTTATTTTAATACACTTAAGGTCATTTGACAATGCTGTTGATTAAAAGGTCATAATAAATCAGACTTTTAATTAGCTTCAAGAGCTGAGTGCAACAACAGGAGCAACAGGTGTTCATTTTGTTTAGCCTATTTTATGTTTTCTGAACTCTAAAAGTGAAAGAAGCCATTGACTTGAATCACGAAGGATTATTTCAGCTAAAATCGTACAAAAATACTAATGTATAAAGTCACATAGGCTAAATCTGGGAGGGCCTCGTGGTTGAGCAAAATAACAGCAAATTTACGTGTCTCTCTTATCATAACAAATAGCCTAGCCTAAATGTTTCCCAAAGGCTACCCTTAATATTTAAAGGTACTTACCATAGGCCTAGATGTCGATGGATGGGTGGACTGTTGTCCTCCTTGTCAAAGGTGAATCTCCAAATAAACATTCCGCCGTAATTCCATCACAGGTTTTTTGTCTCTCAGCGAGTCTTTCCAGGGGAGGGACCAGCTCAACCTTCAGCACGCCGAAGCGGCTCTAGATGGACTTGGATGCAAACTTCGTGAGGTAGAAGCTCTACTCCATGACTTGGATGCTTTCCGGAGTTTAAAAGTGGATTTATGTGGGACTTGCTTCAGAATTACGACAGAGAACCGCAAAATAAACCAGGCCTCTGTCGGCTCCATTATAAGCGCAGTTCAGTGGAATTAGGGGATTTATCCTTGGGATTTACAATTTAAAGTCATTTTTTTGTTTCTTTTCCTTTCTCCCATGCCCAGTATTGCTCAGATTACGCACAGGGACACTGATGTAAACTGTCATGACATTTGAACCGAAGTCAAAGCAGGTCAAGAAGCGCTTAATTGTCCCATAATAATCACAGACAGTGAGTAGACTGGTGCCTGCCATCAGCCCGAGGACTAGCACACATTTCTGACAATTTATTTCAGAGCCTCGCGCACGGATCAATATGTGAGGCTCGCCATACATTAGGTAGGTTGTACGACTTCATTATTTATAATAGCCTACATTAAAACACTTGAGTTATGATGAGAGACCGCCATCAAATACATTGATTAACGTTATCACTTTAAAGATCACTTTTAGCACTTTAAAGAGCCAATTTTATTAGTTATCGACGATCCAGCTTCATTATAATCTGTCATAGATAATATTTTTCGTATCGAAATCTTTAAGATAATACGACGACTGTTTTTAACGCTTTTTTCATTGTTGCCATATTTATCATCACTCAAATAATTTTATTTAGCCACATTACCACCATTTCTGATACAATATTTCATGATTCCACTTTAAAATGTTCTATAAGTTAACTGTAATAATACATTATGAATCATTATATAAGAATATAGATTGTAAGATACCTGTGATTTCCTGAGTATTGGAAAAATATATATGATTGTATTCATTTCTTCATATTATTACTAATATTATTAGCCTACTATTATTAAATGCAATTTAATATATAATTCAAAAAAATAATAATTATTATTAATATTTATTTTTTTTCCCCACATTTTATTTAATGTAATTGTATTATCAATAATGAATGGCATGTTTAAAATATATACATTTATACTATTTTTAGATTTAAAAACATAAAATAATGTTCATAATATTTAAACTATTTATTTTAATTTGCCAAATTTTAATAATAATAATAATAATAAAATAATAATAATAAATATTATTATGTATATGAAAAGTAATGCTCATAAAATTAAAATAATAATTTTCTGATACCTCATTTATTACAGGCTTTGTTGTTTATTTGTTTTTTGTTTTTTTACTGTACTATTTCAAAGAACCTTAACTTGAGATTGAATGATATGTGCAGCCAGTTACTAATTCAGATCTCATAGCTTTTAAACATCTCTTGTTGTGTGTCTGGTCCCGTGTCATCTGGCACCAGCGTTCTGCAGTAAAACCAGTAAGTGTTTTTGAGAGGATCAGCCCAGAAGGAGAGATGATGGTGATGTGGAGATAAAGACAGGTGCCGTTTGACAGTTGCCAGTAAACTCACTCAACAGCACCATTTATATTTCGATGAAGCTTCTGTTGTTTTGACTCACGAGTGCTGGCGTACATTCACTTGGATGAATGGAGAGTGTGATGTTGAGGGCAAAGACTGGGCCATTGTGAAGTGTGCTGAAAACATCAGATTTACACTACCGAAAGTCATACATTTGGAATCAGTAAAAAAATGTTTGAATTTTTTTTTTTTTTCAAAAAGAAGTCTGTTCTGTTCACCAAGGCTGCATTTATTTGCTCAAAAATACAGTAAAAATGTAAAAATATTATTACAATTTGAAATAAATAGTTAAGTTTCAAATGTAATTTAATCCTGAGATTTTCAGTATCATTACTTCAGACTTCAGTATTATATGAGCTTCTATTATGAGACTGTGGACTGTCATAACCTTTTTTAAAAAATGATGTTTATACTTTAGCTTCGCATTGTTTCTATTTAGCCAATTTACAACTATTTAAAAATCTTAATTATGAGGGTTAAAAAAATACTGCGGAAATTGCTATTAAAGTTGTCTAAATTAAGGTCTTAGCAATGCATATTACTGAACAAAATATTTTTAAATAAATATATATTTTTACAGGAAATGCACAAAATATGAATTGAAGATGATTTTTTTGCATAAAAGAAAGTTTTTAAATTTTGAATTAAATAATGTATTTTTAACTATTGCCAAAATATACCCATGCAACATAAGACAATCATGCAACATATGATAATCTGCAACTCAAGAAATATTTATTATTATTATTATTTTATTTTTATTATTATTATTATTATGAGTGTTGAGAACTGTTGGTCTGCTTCATATGTTTGTGAAACCTGTGATACAGTACCATTTAAAAATACAAGTAAGCATCTATTTATTTGTATTAATCAATGATACAATAAATTGTTCAAGAAAGTATGTTTATAATGTAAAGTATTTTCATCAAAGTATCCTAGAAAGTGAAATGCCAGTTTCCACCAAACAATGAAACTGAATTTTTTCAACATTTAAAAGAATCATTATTAATGACTGAGTACCAATAAGAATTTATCATAATAGAAGAGCCAATCAGCATGTTATAATGATTTCTGAATGATCATGTGACACTGAACACTGGAGTAAGGATGCTAAAAACATGAATACAAAGGAACACTCCACTTTCATTTTACAACTTCACTGGAGTTAAACTTGTCTCCTGATCTGGCTGAAGCACTTTTAGCATAGCTTAGCATAAATCATTGAATCAGATTAGACCATTAGCATCTAGTTCACAAGTTTCAAAAAAGAGTTTTGATACTTTTCCTAATTAAAGCTTGACTCTTTTGTATTTACATCGTTTACTAAGACTAAGACTTGCTATTTTCTTGGCTAATATGGCTAGGAACTATATTCTCTATATTCTGGTGTAATGGTCAATGAACTTTGCTGCTGTACCATGGCTGCAGCAGGTGCAATGATATTGTGCAGCTCTTGAGAATAGTCCTCAGATGGGTAACTAAGCGCTGTGTCATTGCGCCTGCTGCAGCCATGGGAAATATGAAAATCATCAAAACATTTTTGAGTAAGATGTTAATGGTCTAATCCTATTCAATGACTTATGCTAAGCTAAGCTAAGCTAAAAGTGCTCCTGCCAGCCCCGAGATTGGATGACTGTATTCACAAATTTTCAAACTCAACTGTTAAACGAGATTTGATAAGGAAATTGATATTTTAAATCGTATAAATATTTCCCAATCTTTCAGTTTTAGCTGTATTGTTTGTCAAATAAATACAGCATTGTGGAGCACAATAAGCTGCTTTTAAAGAGTGCATTAAAAAGTCTTTTTTAGAAAAAAGTAATAAAATAAAACAAATGTGGTTGCATATGTTTGGCTACTATGTTTAGACCTACTTTATGTGCCAAATACACACTTCACTCAACTGTTTTAGACACAGACACTAATTGGCTGTCAGTGCATCTTCTTTTCTGTTTCTCGGTTTTTATTGCAAGCAGTTTTGGGATGGATGTTGTCGAGCGTTTAACTCATTTCTTTGGGGGGTTTCTGGAGCAGAGGATTTCCAGGGGCTCTGAGTCTTGCTTCCAGACAGACAAACGCTCTGCTTTTGCTCTGCTTTATTACTGACTCTGTTTATGGCCTGTTTACTGCTCTGACCTTTTTCATGGTTCTGCATGAACTTGCTGCCTAATACAACTGCTTCAACACATGCTCTGTAGAAATAAACCGGGCTGTTGGCCTTCGTCATACAAGATGGGAAAAGGCAGAATAAAGAAACAAAGAAAACAGTTGTGGATATGCTGAAAAAAAAACTCAAGAGCTGAGAGCGGTGGTGGTCCGTAAGTGAGTCCAGGTGGTCTGAGAGATAAATATAATAATGTAATATATAAAAAATGTATAGTATTAGATATTATTGTGAGAGCAGAAGAAAGGTGCAGTACAATCAAATGCACAAGATGAAACCAATACAATAGTATTAGCTGATTAGTCGCTGATTACTGTATTTCATAGTAAACCTATAAAAAGAAATTCGAGAGACCTCTTGGAAGTTTCTCTGTATTTATTGGATATCTCATGGCAATTCGTACATTTTTGATTTAGTGGCTAATTCATATGAATTTGTACAATCTCATTCATACAACTTTATACGATTTCCTCATCCCCCAATGATGGTTGGGTTTAGGGGTGGGGTTTGGTGCCATGCCTCCTTTTAAACATTTTACATTTTCATACCACTGAACTTGTATGAATTCTTACGAATTATACACTAAACTGACAAAACTTAAAATAGTTGCATTTCTTTGTGAGATCAGGCTGGACTTATTAGTAATGGGTTTGAGTAAAATGTCAATATTTGTTTTATTATATAGCTCTGATAACATTTCTTCCAAATTTAGAATACATATATTGTCATTTAAAGCAATTACTTATTTATTTTAGAAAATCACAATCGCTCAGATTATTGTTTTCAAAAATGAATATAAAAATGGCTGGAAAAATGACACCTTTATTATTTTAAGGCAGAATGCTGGCATTGGATATTTGAAAGAAGCTTCATCAGTAACTATAAATCTTAAAGTAAATCCAGATGAATGAATAAATGAGAATTGCTGAGTAATTCATGTATACTAAATTAGCCAATTCTTTATGTACTTAAACTGCGTATAATTTTAGTCCAACGTCTTGATGTGCAAGTATATTTTAGTTCAAATCATTGCAGATAGAAAACAACCATAAATGAAATTTGCCAGCTCTAAAACCGTTGTGTTCACTGACACTAAGCTGCTGTATATATTTTAGTTAATTGCTGCACTTTTCAACTGATGTATCGAAAGAACTTAAACAACAGACAATTTAATCTCCTCAGTATTCAATGAGACCGAGTTTTTGGTTTGCTGTTTATCTGAATGAGGACAACAGAAGAGCTGGACTGTATATCTGAGAGAGCAAAGACAGTTTCCTCCAAACACACAGAGCTGAGAAAAGCTTCAAGAGTAAATCAGTCAGATGATCGGGATGTCCCTCATGCAGGCTTATTTGGGAAATGAGAACATCATTTGATAACGATATGCTTGGATTAGAGTCAATTGCAGATAATCATTATTGTTTGGGAAAAGGAAAGCTTTACACATAGATTTTTTCTTTTTGGTTGAAGATGGATGAACATTGAAACAAAATCCAGATTTTTTTTTTCTTTTTCGTTTGCACCTGAGCTTGTTTTTCTTTCTTCTTGTCAAAACGTGAACTGAAACATCATCATTTATTTGGTGGAGAAATCCCCTTTCTGGTTCCAGGGCGATGGCATATCTGTGCGTCAGACTTGACATATCTCTCCTAATTAATATTGCTGACGAGTGCTGTGGACAGCAGGCAACGGGAGGTTTTGGCTCTGCCTGATAAATACAGAGAAGACGTCGAAGACATTGGAGTATTATTCATTTTCTAAGATAAATAAACTTTGGTTTGAAAAGATGTCTGCTAAACTTTGGTGGAGAGAGAGAGGGTTGTAGGAAGATTCCTTTTTATTCCTTCTAGACTAGAGATCAACGTTTAATGCTTGATGTGGTAGATAAATATTATTTCTGTTTTCCCCCCTTTATTTAAACCACATCTGCATCTGTGATTTGTTCATTTTTATGCTGTTGCATCAATGTGACCAAAACATCTTGCTTTTTAACTGAAGAGATGGAAATGTTTTAGCTTATTTATTAGCATTATCATAATGCTAATGATATTATTTATATATACAATTGGACATATTTTTCATTTGTTGTGATTGAAAATCTAAGTTATTGAACCAAATATTAATTTCTTAACTACTCTGAAGTTTAAATATTGGTATTGTGTTGTGTTATCTAAAAAATGTATGTAAACATGTCTGACATTTTGACCAATTATTATTTTATGCTTTAACTAGATATTTAAATTAGGAAGAAGTCGTTTGCAGAACAAAAATCATAGTATGTTTTACTCAAATACATAATATATTATAAATCCAGGGAAAGTGAGAATTTCCAAGTAAATGTATTTGCATAAATTCTATTTTTATGCCCTGTAAATTAAAAACATAGTCACGTTTGGGGAAAATCATGTTTGTCTTGCATGTTAGTGCACAAATTACGATTTATAGGCCGAGCAGCTCTTCATACTTGAGGAGTGTTGAATTGCTACAATGAAATATAGATATGTGTCGAGTTTTTGTTGGCATTTAAAAGCACTTTTTGGTATGCTAAGAATTAACAAATAACACGATAGCAGATCCAGAGGACCTGTGGCCAAATATGGTCTCTCTTGCGTAAATCCAGAACGCTCATCCGTTTCTGCTGGAATGTGATTAAGAATCACTCTATAAACATGTCATAGTGGGAGGCGTAAATATGATCACTTTCACTGCTAGAAAGACATTTTTTTCTGCCTATTGTTTTCTGACAGATGTTCCATACATTTGTAAGTGCATTGAATGAAGGTTATTGCGGTGATTGATTTACAGTGCCCTGTTTCTACTGTAGCATCCAAACTCTTCAACTCCTGTCAGTCTTAATGGGGAAATCACAGTTAAAAAAAATGAAACATATTGTTTGCTTCCCAGGCCCATGAATCTATCTGGCCGAAGAAAAAACAAGCATGGCAGGAATGTGTGGTTAAAACTGACAAAATAGCAGTTTGGGCTTATGTTACTCAAACTATTGTGTCCACATTTAAACTTCCAAACCAGACTTCCATGAATCAATCGAGGGAATTTAGAGCGCAGAAATGCTGAACTCTGCTGAGAAAGAGCAGTGATACAGATGAAAGAGTGCGGTTATGTAAGCCCAGCGTAAGGCTATTTTCTTTTCTTGATTCCAAAAAATATTTTATGACAGTTTACAGAAAATGTAAAAAGACAATTTTTTATTTTTATTTATTTTTTTAGAATGCACAAATTTGAAAAACTTGCATCTCTTTCCCCCTGGACTTTCTTTTGACGTGCTGAAATAAAGTAGAGTTTTATATACATGTCTCATTGTGCTTTTCTCCCCCATTCACCCACTCCAACTCCCTCTTTCCCTCGCTCGCCCCTTTTCCTCTGTCTCTCGGCTGCAGATCTTGGCACTGACAGATGCGTTGTCACGCGTAGGAGTCCAGAACCTCTCTCCATCTCGATTTTTTTCAGCTCTCCCCCTCCTCCTCCTCCCAGCATCCCTAATAAGACACATGCTCCTGGGCTGGGTTGCTCACTCACGGTAGGATCTCCCAGACTCAATCGCCGCCAGCTTCTCTCCTCGGCTTCATGGGTTGAAGGGAACACAAGATCTCCCAAAGTTGATCTTCTTTGTTGTGTTGAAGCGCTATGGTTTGCTCTTCAAACATGTCCGGACTTGCCAAAGGCTCCTCCAGCCAAAGGCTCCACGAGCGGCTGTAGTCCACTTCGTTCCACCTGCCACAGCGTGAAAGGGGCGTCCTCAGTGACTATGCATTTGGGACTGCTGGCGCTGGCACTGGTCTTCCTCAGCTCCATGGGTCACGCCGATAACCTCAAGGCCTCCAAAGCAAGAAGACAGAGACGGAGTGAGTGCTGATGTTTCTTTTCTGACAACTTTTCTTTGTTAAGTAGCTGGGGTTTCACTGTTTCTTCAGACCTAATGCAGCTTTTCAAATGGTAGTCCCTATTATTTGTGGCTCATTAGGGCGCTTTTGACTTGCTTGGAATGTTTTTGTGCTTTTTTGAAATGTGGTGTAGTGCTGCTTTTAATAGCAACTTTTCTTTTTAAGGCAAATTGGAAATGAGCATGTCATCTTCTAAAGAGCGGCCAATTTTGAGCCATTAGATGATACTTAACTATAATGCCTAACACATTTTATAACCTTTTTTTTTACTTTTTGTGTGTGCGTTTCTCATAAAAGTAGAGCAGTAATTTAAAAGAAGTGACACTGAAGTCAAATGTGTACTCGTGACTATCTCATAGTAAGAGCAATAATTTAGGAAAAGTGTTTTTTTTTGTGAACTCATTTATGTTTATACAAAGTGGCCTTTTTTGTGCAAACTGCTTATTATATTGCAAACAGTTGCAAACGCTATTATATACTTCTATTATACATTATAAGTTAATATTTTCGGACGTAATGGTGAAAGTCAGTCTGCACAAGTTTTTATTTACTGAGAAATCTAGCTCAAATTCCTTTGTGTTTGCATGCATTCCATAGTTATACATAGTTTTTTACAATTTTTTAATGAATATATTTTTTTTATATTTATGGAAAATGGTCAGTTTTGGTTTTGTGTTGTATTGCTCATTTGTGTATTGCTCAATATTAAATACATCCTAAGTTGAGGTGCCAAAAGAAAATCATACTGACAATCCGATCAATTTCATATCACAAATCCCCCTAAAAAATAATCATTTAAATTAAGCATTGCTAAATAATATTTAAGGGGATAGTTCACAAAAAAATAAATTCTGTAATCATTTGCTCACACTTAATTTGAATCTTTGTTTTCTGATGTTGAACACAGAAGAAAATATTTTGTTGAATGTTGGAAACCAGTAACCATTGACTTCCATTTTCCTACTATGAAAGTCAATGGTTACAGGTTTCCAACATTCTTCAAAATATCTTCTTTTGTGCTCTTTTGTCTTTTGGGAACTCATAACTCATAAAAACTCATAAAGTTTATAATCACTTGGAGTAAATATTGAGTAAATGTTCAGTTTTGGGTGAACTGTCCCTTTTATTCATTGGGATTTGTTCATTATGAGTGCCAATAATGTTGAGGTGTTTACAGCCTCCTCTAGAGGAAGACATATGTAATGCAAAGATGCATCTGCTTTGGATTTGCTACTGTTGTTATTTCACTTAGAGACAATACTATTAAAACTTGAATATTTATTCCCCGGCTAGACACTATAAGCAACAAAATGCATATATATTGTGTTTTGACAGTCACAGCAGGTAACTAAAGCAAGAAATCAAGCAGCACGAGGAAGCCTAGAAGTACAAATCAAAACACGGCACCAATGAGAAAGTAAAGCTTTCTGTGGGGAAATAAACAATGAGTTACTTGTTGAAATAAATCTGCGGGTGCTTCACAATCTGTTAAGGCTTCTTGACCTCAATGTAAGCCCATCTGACCAAGTGCTTCTTGATAGTGGAGTTTTGCAGCGGTTTTTATCAACAAAACGAAAGCAAACATCTCTGACAGCTGTTATTGTACAAGTGATTGAACAGCGGTCACACTTTAGTCCCTGTTGATACTTTCCTGCTTACTTTCTAAAATATCCAAACCACAGCAGCAAAACATTTCATATTTCATAGTGTCCAAGTGTTTCTTTTTGTTCGCTGTAAACTATTTAATATTATGATTTCACCCTCCACATCCGTTCTATGGCACGGTGCCTGACGCTTCAAAAAGAAATGAATAGTAATAATGTAAAAATAATTTTTAGTCGTTGGATTTTAGGTCTTGTTTTTCAGGAAAAAAAAAACTGTAATCATGCTTCAAAAAAAGATAGATGTATTTTTAGGATTGTGTAAGCAATAAGACGTAGGGAATACATCTTTAAGTTTCTTACGCCATTTGCAAATATGTTTTTCTTGCTTTCAGGATAAACATACCTACATTTAGGTTGACTAATGCTTTAAACAAGTAAAAAAATATATGGGTGGCACGGTTGCTCAGTGGTTAGTCCTGCCGCCTCACAGTAAGAAGGTCGCTGGTTCGAGGTCAGTTGATGTTTCTGTGTGGAGTTTGCATGTTCTCTCCAGGTGTTTCCTCCAGGTGCTCCGGTTTCCCCACAGTCCAAAGACATGCGGAATAGGTGAATTTAATAAAGTAAATTGGCCGTAGTGTATGTGTGTGAATGCGAGAGTGTGTGGGTGTTTTCCAGTTCTGGGTTGCAGCTGGAAGGGCATCTGCTGTGTAAAACATGTGCTGGATAGGTTGGATAAATAAAGGAACTAAGCTGAAGGAAAATGAATGAGGAATGAAAAAATTATATATAAAATTATAAAATTATATATATATATATATATATATATATATATATATATATATTTTTTTTTTTTTTTTTATATATGACAGTACAATAAGGAAGATTGAATTAAATCAAGATATTCTCTGAAAGCAAGTCTGATGCAATTCATATGATTTGAATTATATTTAGGGTGTGTTGACACATTTTTGTCTCATTTTCTCACAGGTTTAAATCAATTGAAACAAACTTGGGTGTGATTGTTCGTAGTGTGGTTCATTTAAGTGTAAACATCCGAACCTTGGAGCAGAAAGACCACTGAAAAGATGGAATCAAACAACATTAAATGAACCAAAAAAGGACATAATGATACAAAATATAAGGTTACAAAGGATAGAATGCTTGAATGTTTTTATTCTCATCTTAATCACTGTGCTGCCAGTTCAATACATGCGTTGAATTCTGTTCTTAATTTGTGTGTCTAATGTAAGGATTTCTGTCACCCCTTTACACATATTATAAGCTTTTTACGGGTTCATAACCAACACAAATGCCATCAAATGATAATCAAATTTAGCCCAGAATGCAACCATTTTAAATGTTCGGTACATTGTAAAAAATGTAATGACAACAAAAAGCAAGAGAACAAATATGTTTATGTAGCTTCAACTTATTTTAATAACTGAATTAGGCTTCAAATACTTTTTTTCAAGTTATACAAAGTTGAACGTAATATTTTTAGTCAGTTTGATTGATAAGTTGAGATGACTAGAAAAGTTCATTTGATTCAACTAAAAAAGTAAAGTTTTTTTTAAAGTAAGTTTAGTTTAGTTAAAACATTCATTATACTATTCTTTTTTAAAAGTAAATATTTTAAATTCATGTGAAAGATTTATTTAAACATTCAGTTGACTGAATTGTAGCTCTTCGGTCCTTAAAGTGATGATGGTTTGTGATTTCTGCTTTGCAAGAAATCTTCAACATGCAAGTTTCTGTTGTTGGGCGTTTTAGGTCATTGTGAACCATTTTTATGTGCATATTTTAACAAAAAAAAAGTTTATCATCAAAATGTAAAGGATTCACTTAAAGATTTCAGGGCTAATGAAAGGAAAAGATGGATTTATGCGCTTCATGTGGATGAAATCACAGATTTGATTGCAGGGAGGAGAGTTCTATTGACATTGATGGTTCTTTGAAGAACTTTTAAGATCTGTGGAATGTTCAAAAAGGTTTTAAATTATTTTAAAGTTTTCAGACTAGGAAATAAATGATCTTTTAAAAAATCTTTACTGAAAGTTTCTTTGAGAAAACAGGTTTGCTTCTGTTGTGCCATCAAAGCAAAAACTCTGGGTATATCTGTGGCCCCTGTTTTCTTTTAAATTCTTATGTTAAATATGTTCTCCTTGTTTGTTTTAAGAAGAAAAAAAAATCAGTTTAAGGGATCTTTAGATAAGAGCCTGAAAAATATGAAAATACCACTTCGTCTGGAGGTCACTGCGGACATTAACATTATGCAAATGTGTAAACAATGAGCATGTTAACATAAAAATAGAAATAAAAGGAAACAATAGGAGCATTATCTTCACTACAGTCAGTCATCTTAGAGTGATCTGAAAAGTGTGAATGTTGATTTATTAGTTCAGCTAAGTTTGTTGAATAAGTTAGAATTAATTTAAAAATCTCTACTACTCCAGTACACTATAATGGACCAAAAAATTTGAAGTCACAAAGGCTGTTTTCTTGGTGCTCAATTATTAATATTAATTCATATTATTATATATTCACAAAGAAAAGAGCTATTCAAAAGTTAAACTATATTTATTAATAGCACATTTCAACCAATAATGAAAATAATTTGTTCTCCCTTGTATGGTTTTAAACCTTTATGAGATTTCTTCTTCCACAAGTCCCAATCTGCTCGGATTGGGACTTGTGGAGCTGCGCTTCGGTGGATTTGCTCTTCAGTGTTTGAACTTTCAGCAGTGAAACTTAAGCCACACTGAACTGAACTAAACTCTAAAATCTGGACTTTACTTGAACTTGTTAAGCTGCTTTGACACAATCTACATTGTAAAAAGCGCTATATAAATAAACTTGAATTGAATTGAATTGAATTGTTGGACAGAAAATAAGATATTTTGAAGAATGTTGGATGCCGGCACCCTTCGATTTCCATAGGGGAAAAATGGCTATTGAAATTCAGTGGGTGCCTGCAATAGCAATTTTAAAAATATCGTATTTTGTGTTCAACAGAACAAAGAAACTCAAATAGGTTTTGAACACATGAAGGGTTAGAAAATGATCTCATTTTTGAGTGAACTATTCCTTTAATATTACTGTTTTATTGTATTTTTGATCAAATTAATGACATTTTATGTTTTCAAACTTTTGCCCACTATTATATGTCTAAAATGACTATTTAGTGATGCTCATTCATGACTTATTTTTCTATTTAAGGGACATTTTTAGGTTCTTTTTCTAAAGAATCACCTTGAGAGACATTTTGGGGGCGTTTTATATTCTCTAAAAATCTCTCATTGAGCTAAAAAGTCTTAATTATTACTTGCACTTCCTGTAATCTTCCAATAAGGATGTTTTTGTCATCATGATGTAACACTGTCAAGAAGTGATGTTGTCCTTTTAGTGTGTGTGTCTGCAGGGAGTGTTGGTACAGTCTGCAACCTAGCCAACTTTCCTGCATGTTTGTCCAGGCTAACCACTACTCAATAGACCCGTGCAAAACAATTATTCACGTTTATCATTTTTAATTCCAGTTTCATATTTGTTGTTCTTGCTGACGGGCCGTTTCATTTATTTCAGCTGTGGAGAGAAATGCAGTGATCGGATAAAGAACACACTTACTTAAAAAAAAAAAAAGAAGAAGTTACTTGTGGATGTATTTGAGTATTTGTTGGTCCTTGTTCTTCTGAAACCTAATGTTGATATAATGCTCTTTTTTTAATAATTTGATTGGTTGACGGATGAGATAAAATAACTTAATTGTTATATTTCTTATGTCCCCAACCCCCCTCCCCCAAGAACGAGATCATCATAAGAGATTGCCATTAGGTTGCTTCACTTACTGTACGTGCTGCTTATTTACAGCATTTAAACACTTGTAGTGTAGAGATTGATTGCCCTGTGAGAATATATATTTAGAGCTGATGCTACACACATAGACCCATAAATTAAAGCAGATGACCGCAGTTTTTGACTCTATTCAGCCTACCGGGAACAGGATGTGCACTCTGACATGCTTTCGGAGTAATCTTTTATTTAATCTTGGCTTTAAACGCAGACATTTTTTGGATGTTACAAGCAAAGCATGGAATGGGATGTGTGAGCTTTCTTAGATATCTGTTGTTGATTTTATTTGACCATTTGTCAGCAATTTGGGAGACCTGTACTGACATTTTAAGCCCCCTTCGCCCTAGTGGACTATCACAAATCTGTGTGATGTCTCCAGTTTTGATCGTCCGTTATGAAATAGCATGACATCTTCCGATGAAAGATTTCCACACAAATGTTTCAAATGAACAGCATGAAACTAACAAGGGTACTTGGTGCAAATGAGCTGCAAACGCAGACTACTGAGTGTAACAGGATGAAGCGCTGCCATTTTTACAGTCCTGCAGTCTGAAGTGCTGTTTAGAAAACCTCATGCTGATGTGTCGTAATGAATTGCCTGTTCACACACTGCTCTCTCCAATCAACATCTGCTGAGTTGAGGAGCGTTAATATACTCTGATTTTCTGTCTGTCTGACTGCCTGCCTATCCATCTCTTTCTGTCTGTCTGTCTGTCTGTCTGTATGTGTCTACAGTTGAAGTAGGAATTATTAGCCCTCCTGAATTATTAGCCATCCTGTATATTTTTCTCCCCAATTTTTGTTTAACAAAGAGAGAAGATTCTTCAACACATTTCTAAACATAATAGTTTTAATAACTAATTTCTAAAAACTGATTTCTTTTATCTTTGCCTTGATGACAGTACAGAATATTTTACTAGATATTTTATTAAGATACTAGTATTTGGCTTAAAGTGCAATTTAAAGGCTTAACTAGGTTAATTAGTTAGCCAATTTAGGGTAATTAGACAAGTCATTGTATAATGAGGGTTTGTTCTGTAGACAATAAAAAGTATATTTTGCTTAAGAGGGCTAATAATATTGACCTTAAAATGGTTTGAAATTTTTTTTTTAAAACTGCTTTTATTCTAGCTGAAATAAAACAAATAAGACTTTCTCCAGAAGAAAAGATATTATAGGAAATACTGTGAAAAATTCCTTGCTCTGTTAAACAGCCTTTGAGAAATATTTGAAAAATAAAAATAATAAAATTACTGGGCTAATAATTTTGACTTCAACTGTATATTGTCTGTCTGTCTGTCTGTTTGTGTGTATACAGTGCTCAGCATAAATGAGTACACCCCGTTTTGAAAAGAATATATATATATAT
>CAIGQW010055978.1:627696-661178 GCA_903798125.1 Danio choprae | reverse complement strand
AATGATTTCAGATTATTACTGATAAACTGGTTTGAAAAGTGTTCATTTTATGCAGTTTCTTCCAGTATTATACATTTTTGGACAAAAATCAAAAAGGCTAAATTAAGTTTTCATTTTCTGAATTAAACTGAATTATGTTTTTATTATTTGGAGCATATTTTAATGCATGTTGCAATAAAATCCATTTAAAGTGGCTCTTAAATTAAGCAGAAATTAGATGAAATATGATCATGTTGTATTACTCTGAACGAATTTCTTATCCTTGCATCTTGTGTCAGTTGAGGATTGATAGTTATGACGGCCTTTAAGTGACAAGATTTGAGAACTACCATTCTACAAACACTAGCACAAACACTAGATAGATAGTATATCTATCTTGATTGGCTATAACGGTCAAATTGACAGCATGCATTTCAGTGTTTGCTACTTATTCCCATGGCTTTGAATATGCATGCCTTTCTGAACCTTCCGACTGGAAAAACATTATTTGACCTCAGACATGCCTTTCAAAGCGAAATTTTCACTGTAGTTAAAATACTTTGCTCTCATGCAAATGCACCTTTGCCAGTAGTCTATATACTAAATTATTACGAAAAGAGATTGTATTTAAAGGGTAATGACCCTTAATTCTAAAATCTTAATAGCTTTGAATGTAAATATATTTTATGAATGTAATAGTCAGAATGATTGCTATGGGAATTCTAGTAGTTCTTGTAGTTCCAATGTTAACATGCATGGAGGCTTTATATTCCACAAATAGTTCTTTACCAGGGAACAACTTTGTCTTTTAAATGTTCTTCACATAAAGACAAAATAAATGCTTTTAAAGAACTGTTCTCTGAAAGGTTATTTTAAAAACATAAATGGTTCACTATAGTCCCCCTTTGAGAACCTTGATTTGTAAGAGTGTGTGGAAGTCTACTGTGCTTTCAAAAATAAAGATGGCTCATTTGATCAAATTGTTCATTAATGCTGAAATTTACAACAGACTGAAGCTAACATCAGACATTACAACATACACCATATTCAAGTGTTTCGGAAACCGCTTGACTCATGACTCAGTCTACATGCTAAGCTACTCATAACGTCACGCGTTGAGTGCTTCCTAAAATAATCACCAGAAAATACTTTCTAGAGCTTTTAGTTTTCTTCACACTATTGAGAAATTGTGTTTTCCTGGAAATTATGTCTTATTCTGTGCAAACAGCCTCACCAGATCAAGTGCTTTCAGGAGAAGCAGACTCCATGCTTTGCTGGACTAGGTGTGACAGCGTCATTTGAGAAATGAGAGGCAAATTTACTCTGCATGACGCCCGTATTGTGGAAAGAATTTCCACCCAGGGTCCATAAGAATAATTAACAATGAAATATTATAAACTGCCTCATAAAAGTGCTATATTGCCTGCCAAATTTCTAAACTTACAGAGTCCACTTGTCGGAAAAGCGTTCGGAGGTAGCAAGAGCTATGGTGACATAACAAGCCTGGACATATGTAAAGAAATATGTAAAAAATTTGTTTGTAGTTCAGTCTCAAAATATCACGCTTGCCCTAACTACGTTACGATAGGATCAGTTAGGAAAGGGTTCTGGAGTCAAAACATGTTTATAATGTAAATCCAAAGCAGCACCACCCACCTTTCAAGGCAAATAGAATTAATGCAACTCAGGTGTCAAAAAACGCATAGGTTATGGGTTGCATGACCCGAATGCCTTCTTATTTTCTCAGTGTACCTCGTGCTAAATTAGCAAGGCTGTGAATACATCTGCAGGAATTGGCTGACAAGGCTGCTGTAAAAATCACAGGGGGCAGTGCTTGTATAACACCGGTGATTTACTGGTCTGCAGATCTCACGCTTTGTGTTGATTTTGCCAAGCTCCCCCCCCGTTTCTCTTCCCTTTCCTGTAGCTTAATAAATGTCTTTGCACGAAAACCAAATACTCTAAACGCGTGATTGCCTTTGTCAGGCGATGGTGTTTAGGTTGGATTGAGCAGTGCTGTAATTATTGCTGTCATAAATGAATGGATCCTCCCTAAGCACTCTTACCGCTTTATCAAAGCTAACAAGTCTCCTCCATGTAGATCCAAAGCTTAAGGCTCCACTTCCTTCCATCTTTTTTTCATTTCTCTTCAGTTTCAAAATCATGATTAACTGACACTTGAGTTGAGGCGTTTTGTGACCTCAAGGTTTTGAATTCCTCACACAAAGAAGATTGCTCTTCTCAGAGACATCAAAACAAAACTATTCAATTCAATGTGATGTAATGGTTTCATGCAGTGCAAAAAACATATCAAACTCTGGCCCTCTAATTCGATTGAATGAGCACTATTTAAATAACTCCGCTGATAATGATCTGACAATGTACACACAATGGTTGTGAATACATCTCCTAATCCTGTTCTGTTCACATATAGTTCAGTAATTTACAGGAGTGAGATCTGCATTCAGCAAATCTAAAAAAATGCAGGACAAAAAATGTTAATGCCATATTTATATCAGTCAGCACTGTGTCTCTCCTCCGTATGTTTAGTGCAAGAAATCACCAGGAACGAGGTATATCTTGACCCATTTGTGTTGATAGATCATGCAAGAATAAATATTAAGTAAGAGCAAGATTCCAAAACATTGCAATCTGCAACTGCCTATCAGCTCCATAAACTACCAAATATTGTACATTTAATAAGAGGTGCATATAATAAGTGGACATGGCAACCAGGGTCAGCACAAGCTCAACTGACAACCTAAGCCAGGGGTAGGTAAATGAGTCCTGTAGAGTCACAGTCCTGCAGAGTTTTGATCTAGCCTTGATTAAAAATCCAACTGTCTGTAGCTTTCTAGCAATACTCTGACCTTGATCAGCTTATTTGAATGTGTTTGATTAGGGTTGGATCGGAACTCTACAGGACTTTGTCTCTCCAGAACTGAACTTTCATATCTAGATCCCTAATCTAAGCGAAACACTTTTGTTTTGACCCCCTTCACACTCAGTTAAACAAGATCTTTAAAGGCTGGGACACACCAAGCAGGCGGTCTGCCATTGGGCAGCATCATGCCACGTTGGAAGAAGCTTACCCGATTCGGCACGTAGAATCTATGTTGGCTGTCTGTGAAAGAAGGCACTTTAATTGGATGTTCAGCTACAAATGAGAGTGCGAGAACAAAGACTGAAGTGATAAAACTAAGCAAACGATGCTAATTAAGAGGAAACACATAGAAGCCGGTTGTCATTTTACTGCATTTCTCAATATTTGCAGACAATATAGATTTTCAGAATTTTTTTCACGAACAAATTAATCTGTGGAGGTGAGTTAGAAGTACTGTGAAAATGGCATGTAAACGCTACTTTGTTCATGGTTTGTATATATGCAGTACTAGTTCCCCTTTTCCTTTTCCCTTTGTGGAATGACAATACAGACTTCTGTCACCTGTGGTTATGGGGAGATACATCCTCTCACACAGGCGCAGAACGTACATTCTTGTTTCAGTCGTCTGTCGTCTGTTTAGTGTGCTCACATGCAGATTTGTAGACAGGAACAGGAACAGCCCAGCTACACAGGAATATTCTGTATTATATTATAAAATAGGTGTCCATAGAGCCCAGACTGGCCATTGGTAGATTTTGGTGTATTTCTGGTTCATAGCCAGCAGCTCTCATTCTGCAGCTCTCATCCTGCAGCTCTCATCTGATGCACTGAAGCTAAGCAGGGTTGTGCCTGGTCTTGAATGAACTTGAATAGGCCTCCTGGTAAGATTACCAGAAGATCTACAATTGAGGCCAGGAAGGGATGCTTGCCTTGTGCTCTGTGTGGGTCCTAGTGTCCCAGGATAGGGATGGGAACACTATACCGTCAATGCGCACTTCCTTCAGATGAGACTGTGGTTTCATTTGATTAATAAAAAGTCCCTTTATTAATAACCCTGATTAATAAAGGCACTAAGCTGAAAAGAAAATGAATGAATTACCTGAATCTGAATAACAGAACACTCTCGGAAATAAACTTACAAAAACTGTTACTGGGCTGGAACCTTTCCAAAAGGCATGTTTGTTTCCCATAGTTTACTGTAAACGTAAATATTAGTACCTAAAATTTCAAAAGGTTAAATTTTGTACTTTTTAGGTACTAATATATAATATGCACCAATGAGGTACCAACACTGATCCTTTAGGCACCAAGATGTTTTGTTCAAAAGGAACCACTCCAGTCATAGCTTTTGTACCTTTATTTCTCAGAGTATAGAAAAGGACACTTTATGTTGTGATAGTCATGATTCAATAATATAACATTGTACTTCTGATATAGTAGATAGAGCTGGTGTTTGTGTTTTACAGACACTGGCAAGTCAGTTAAATAAACTCACGGAATGCTAATTATTGGTTGTTTTGTTGTTAGATTCAAGTCCATTAAACCCTAAAAGGTTTGCCAAAGAAAGCCGTCTTTTCTGTGTTTATGGTGATCCCATTTCAAGAAATTTTTTTTTCAAAAGTTAAAGTCAAACTGCTTTTTTATAAACAATTAAAACAAATGTATTCGCCCATTCCATTCTATTTTTGATCAAGCGTTTTACATACAAATAATGGTAGAATTTGAGGGCCCTAGGATGAAAAGAGAGCCAATTTCAGGAGCCGCAGAGCGACGGTGTGTGTGGCTCATGTTATCAAGTGCAGAGTGAATGCTCTCCAGCACCAAATGAGTGTTGACTTTGGTTTCCAGGAAACACAGAGACTCACAACACTAACTTCATAACAAATATCAGTCAGTCCAGAGGCCCTCACTCCCCCCTTATAGTGCGAGTGAGGCTGATGGGAAACGAACCAGCCTGTGTTTTTCAGTACAGTTTTTTTGGACAGTACTGTAGTTCAGCATGAGCTAATCAGCTATTTGTACTTAATGCTCACACACGCGTTTATGTACATTTGGATATACTCTTACATACTTACATACTCTTACAACATGCAACATTAGAAATGGATTTTAATTTTAAAATATTTAATTTCCATGAATATTGCTGTATATACCTCAATCATTCATTGTTTCTTAAGTATATGTTCACTCTTAAAAATAAAGGTTGACATTGATGGTTCTACCCTTAATATCCATAGAAACTTTTCATCGTAACGTTTTTTATAGTGGAAAAAGGTTCTTTAGACTTTTAGAAAATTCATCACACTAAGACATAAAATGGTCCTGTGTAGAACCATTCACCAAAAGGTTTTTCGGGGAAATTCTTATGACAGGTACCACTTTGGCAAAAATTTGAAACCTTTATTTTTAAGTATTTAAAAAAATATATATATATATTGTATGTGCTAATTCTAATTGCATCTTATTTTCCAGGAGAAAATAAAAAGAACCAACAGAACCGTGGAGAAAATGGCAAGAACCGCGGACGAGACTCTAAGGAAAGAGGGGGAAACAAGAAAAGAAAGAACACTAACCGGTCCACCACTGTCCCCACCATTACAACCAGCATGGTGACCTAATTTCATAATAGCATCAGGTGGGCTTACGAAAAGAGAACCTCTGGCTCATCTTCAAGACTGAAAATCAAAATTATGTGCAAAAATCAAAAAAACAAACAAACAAGACAAAAAAGGAATAACGCTGCTACACATAAAAACATGCTCAATGACAATGAGAACTGGAGGATTGCTGTACAAAATAATGAACTGGGTGTAAACTGAGTAAAGCTTGAGGGAACCAAGATGCTGGGTTGGTTAAGTCTCATGCTATTTGCAAGAAATGCGCGTGTGCATGGTCGTCTTTTTGTACACATTCCCACAGGAAAGAACATTGTTTGTGGTTGGGGAAATGTTACATATGTTCCTCTTTAGACCTATCAGAAAGGTTTCTGAACTATAGAGGAAACCACAAACAAGGTCTACCGTCCTTCCGTTGCTTAAAAAGCATCTAAAACACATCCGAATCTTTTGTGGTTCGCCTAATCCAGCTGTAATCGCATTCTTTTGGGATCTCCTAATGTTTTTGACAGGTAGCAAACAGTCTGGAGTCTGTCTGTGAGTCTGTCTCAGAGTGAAAGCTTTCTGTTTTTTTCTATATATTTTTTTCTGTTGTTTATAACAAAAGAAGGCACTGGAACTGATATTGTGGTTTACAGAGAGAATGCGGAAAAAGAAGAACTTTAATAATGATGAAACTATCCAAATATGAAGGGAAATGTGTTATTATATACAGTACCTAGAGACAAGCGCACTTATAACTTACAAGCGGTTTTATTATTTTTGTGGTCTTTTGGTCAGGGGATGATAAATACAGTATTTTCTGCACAGTAGAAGGCAGCAATAATATGAGGAATGTACAGTTTTGAAGTATGTGTATAAAAGATTGTGTGCGTGTGTCCGATTTTTGTGTTTGAGTTTTTGAATTTTTGTTTTTGTGTGCACCTTTATGTTGTAAGTCAACGGGAAGAGAGATGTTGACGGACTGTTACAGTACACTTATCAAGACCAAGCCATTAAGAAACTAAACCAGCATAATGCTTAAATTGCATTGATTATTTACTTTATCGTTTTTGTCATTGCGCAGTTATCAAGTTTGCAACAGGTTCAGTATATCACATTCATAATGCTTTACATACAATATCAGAGGAAGGTATGCTGTACATCATACAGTTATTTAAATGTAGCATCCATTCACACGTTTCTCAGTCTGTTTGCTTTCCAGTTTATCGACCTGGGCTGTGTTTTTCCAAAAGCATTGTAAAGAGATTGTAGAGGCTGCTGGTGATTATTGTTTCTATGAATCTGCTTATGATGTTTTATGGAAATGTAGGCCAGATCAGTGGGTCTTCACCATATACACCCCTAAGGAGAAATATGACACTGAAAATGTCAGCTTCCGATTATCTTGATGCAATATACATATTGTATTATATCAATCTATTTCTATAAAAAGCTACAAGGTAAATAAACACTTACAAACATTTGAATGCAGTTATATGTATAAAGAATTCTTCATGAAATCTTTTCTTTTTTGTCTTTTGTGTTTGTATGGGAGAGTTTCGGGACAATATTTTGTGTTGAATGTTAAGTCTGAAGCAAGTTGTTAGGTTTTAATGAATACACAAAAAAACTATGTTTAGACAATTTTGCACATTACTTTTCTTTTGGTTTTAATTGCTTCAAATTCATATTTAATTAGGTTTTATATTTATTTATATATCAAATTGCATTTCTTGCAACTGTATGTAAAACAAATAAAAATACAAAATAAGCAACTATTCATTAAATGGGTAGTTCACCCAAAAATGAAAGTTTACTCACTATTCACTCACCATCAGGTGGTTCCAAACCTTTATAAGTTTCTTTCTTCTGTTGAACACCAAAGAAGATATTTTAAAGAAAGCTGAAAACCTGCAACTATTTATTTCCATAAAAACAAATACTATGGTCGTCAATGGTCACAGGTTTTCAGCTTTCTTTAAAAGGCCGGTACTTATCCTCTTAAGGCCGGTACACACCAAGCCAATGCCAAACAATTAGCTCCTGCTCCTGCGTTGAAGGACTTGTCTTTCCTAACCCATGAGCAATATCTGTTTTCTCGTTCACAACGGGAGACCAAATCTTCTGATGCACGTGTGAAAAGAGTAAACAAAGCAGCATTTACCATTAATTGTCACTCACCACGGAGAGATTCGCTCCTGCAAATATGTCTGATAATCTAATAATCCATATCATTGGCAAATATGTGAGAAATGTAACAAAATTACAGCCGGCCTCTTTGTGTTCCTTCTTGATTTGAATTGTTTACTTGCTGCGTCATTTCATTACATCTAACTTGCACTCTAATTCGTTGCTGAAGAACCAGTATGAGCGCTCTCTTCAGCAGATGGCCAACGGCGATTTGACATGCTGAATCGGGGCAATGAAATCTGACGTTTGGTGTGTTTGTGGAACATGGCAAACCAACTAGCTGCACCGTCCTCTTGGCGTGTCCTGACCATTATGTGTTCAACAGAAGAAAGAAACTGAATCTGGTTTGGAATGTGGTGAACTCTCCCTTTAATAAATCAAACTATTTAACAATTTGAATCGTCACATCATGTCTATGTAGCAGCTCACCATAACGCTCAATAGGTGAAGGCTGTTAAAAATGATGGTTTCCACACAATCGATTTGTGTTACGACAACATGAAGGAATTAAGTTCACTTATTAATTTTTACAATTTTTACTGGATAGAAAATAAAACAATTAAGTTGTCCTAAAAAACATAGTTGTTACAACCCGATACTGATTCACAACCTGATGGTTTGGGGCCACCGATTTATTACTATCATGAATAAATAAATGCCACTACACAAAACAAAATGTTTTGAACTTATACTTCACAATCATTAATTTTAATTTAAAAGGTATAAATTTGGCTAGTATACTATAATACTTGTGTTGCTTCATTTCCATTCATAAATTCTCTCCAGTGGCCTCATGGGATAGTAAAGTGTCCTCCAAATACACAATGCGCACTTCAGAATCTCAGTGGATGTAGTAGGTATTTCTGGTGAATAAAAACGTGGACATCCTAAAATATATACAGTATGTACATTTTGGTAATTGGTTATTGATACTGAATCAATAACCAAAAATGATACTGATCATACTCACCCTATACTTGTTTCAAACTTATTTTTTATTTTTTAAGAGTTTAATTCTTCTGTTAAACACAAATAAAGATATTTTGAAGAAAGCAAGCTGAACAACTGATATGTCACAATTGATTTACACACTAGGAAAAACAAATATACAAAAAAGTCAATGGTTACAGGTTTCCAACATTTTTCATATCTGCAAAATCCAAATATGAACTCGAATGTTTAATATGTGCTTTGCATATATTGTCAAATCATTTATGTATGGGACACTTCTTGTATACTGTAATCTATATTGCCAGATGGAGATTTATCTTTGATGTATATACAGTACAGTAGATTTTCACTGGGACGGTCCGTGTCAACACTATTTGGGCGAGAAGGTGTTTTTGTTTGCGTGATTCGCGTACAGCGGTTGTGGTTCAGAGTGTACGGTGGTAGTTGGTGCCCGGGCAAGGCCTGTAAAACTTGAGACTGAAATATAAACTAATGATTTGTCATCGCCAGGGGGAGGAGCTTTAGCAGGATCTCACCCTCCAACCACAACAGCCGTTTCTCATTACAGAGAGGAGGGCAGAAGAACGGTAGAGTGGACAGTAAATTACACTTTCATCCCCCTTCCTGACCATAAATTCTTGCGCCGGCTCCATGGGACAAAGCTCTCCCTCTTGTTCATCCTCTCTCACTCTCCCATCCTTTCTCTCCCTCGTTTCATCTCCCGCGGCCTCCCCTTTGGACCCCCTCACTGCTGTAATTCTGACACATTACTATTTTATCAGCTCTTGATTTCTCACTAATGAGGAGCCCCTAAGTAAAACATGGTGTTGTGGACATATAGACAGTACATTAATGTTATTGCTTTCACCTCACTCAAAAAAATGACTTTTGCTGCTTGTTCAAACGACTTATTTAAAATAAGTTTTTTTTTGGGACAACTTCTTTTATGTTCAATCCACTTAAATTTGTAAAAACGATTAAGTTACCTTAGGCGGTTCATTCCGCTGTGGCGACCTCTGATAAATAAGTGACTAAGCCAAAAGAAAATGAATGAATGAAGTTAAATTAATAATTTTATGTTGGGACAACATGAAGGATGGGACTCACGGTGGCACAGTGGTTAGCATGATCGCCTCATAGCAAGAAGGTCGCTGGTTCGAGCCTCAGCTGGGTCAGGTGACATTTCTGTGTGGAGTTTGCATGTTCTCCCCGTGTTGACGTGGGTTTCCTCTGGGTGCTCCGGTTTCCCCCACAAGTCCAAAGACATGTGATATAGGTGAATTGGGTAGGCTAAATTGTCCGTAGTGTATGTGTGTGAATGGGTGTGTGTGGATGTTTCCCAGTGATGGGTTGCAGCTGGAAGGGCATCCGCTGTGTAAAACACAGTTTTAAGTTGGCGGTTCTTTCCGCTGTGGCGACCCTAGATTAATAAAGGGACTAAGCCCAAATGAAAATGAATGAATGAACATGAAGGATTTGTGTGCAACCCAGCATTTTTATTCAGTGCAAAATGTTTACATTCTCATTTCATTGATTGCAAATTTGTGGACGCTGATTTCTGCCACAGAATAGTTCTGACAATTCTGGCTTCTCAATTCCAAATTCATATCACAGTTTTGAGTAAACATCTCGTAAATCTGACATTTTCTTTCAGAATTGTTTATATTGTGCCATTTTGAGAAAAGTACATTTCAAATGAATTTTTTCTCTCACAATTTTGAGTTATATCTTTACATTTTTGTATATTTATATTTCTGAGTTTATATCTTGCATTTCTATCTTTTTTTCTTGGAATTATAACTCACTCACTCACTATACTTAGTCACAAATTTATCAGGGGTCACCACAGCGGAATTAACTGCCAATTACTCTGGCATATGTTTTTATGTGGCGGATACAACCTAGCAATTTTTTATCTTGCAATCCTCATTTCTTGTCCTCAGAATTGTTTATACTTTGCAATACTGAGAAATAAAGCTGTGACTTAAAAAATTTGATTTGTTTTTTTCATTTTTTTTATATTTATGTTTTGACATTATTTCTCAATATTACCTTTTTTTTCTCAAAATTGATTTTATATTAGGGGTGGCACGGTGGCTCAGTGGTTACCACTGTCGCCTCACAGCAAGAAGGTCGCTGGTTCGAGCCAGTTGGCAGTGGGCTTTCTGTGTGGAGTTTGCATGTTCTCCCCGTGTTCACGTGGGTTTCCTCCAGGTGCTCCGGTTTCCCCCACAGTCCAAATACATGTGCTATAGGTGAATTGGATAAACTAAATTGGCTGTATAGTGTACGAGTGTGTGTGTATGGGTGTTTCCCAGTACCATTCACAACTCCTCAAAATTCTGACTATTTCTCACAATTCAGTGTTTATATTTCACAATTCGGAATTTATTTCTGGCAATTGTGAGCTTATGCAATTCAGAGAAACCAAGCTGAGATAAAAACTCATGACTTTATTTCTCTCAATTCTCACAATTTCAACTTATAAACTCTCAATAAGTTGAAACCATAAGAAACAAAGTCACAATTCTGAGAAAAAATCTGAACTGCAATTAACCGTTTTTAATTCTGTGGCAGGAACAAATTTACAAGCAAAAGTATGTCAATTCTGCTTATCCTCCATTCTCGAATGAGTTCCTTCACAAAGATTTCATAACAAATGCATGTTCCATTGCAAAATTATGCTAGTGATTCAAAACCTTTGAAAAAGCCTTTAAACTTGTTTTTCCTCTTAATCTTTACATCAACTGAAATACACGAAAAACATCAAAAATATGCCCAAGTCTTTATAATTCACCTCTCAAGTGCCGAGCATTTTTGCTTAGTCACAGAACTCAAAAGTCCCCCCATCCATCCTCTCAGGTCACAGACTCCATCGGAGCAAATGAGGCCACAAGTCTCCCGCATGTCATATAGCTACTCTTCACATATAAGCCAGTGCTCTCCCACTGTTATTACCAATTACCCAATTTCTGTCTTTCTTTCAAATCAGAACCGGATCCAGCTCTCCTCACATGAACTCAGGGATTCCCCAGAGTGAAAACTGCTCCACGGTTTTCATCTCTCCTGCTCTGAAACACAACAGCCTCTCTCATATGGACCGAGATCTGAGGCAAGGGAAAATGGGGGCCAAAAAGGGATGTTTCTAAAGGGGTGCCTCTGGAACGGGGCATGATGGAGTGTGTGGGTGGTGGGATTTATAAGCTGGCACCGTGTATGTGGTGTCTACCAGCCAGGCGTCGTGCCAGAGCAGGAGGTATATCTGTCTGACAGGAACCAGAGCTTTATAGGAGAACCAAGCATGTTAAATATAGCCGAATCAATGTAGTACAACTTCAAATGGAAGAATAAAAAGCATTATAACCATGAAAGTTTTCTTTGTAATTGCTAGATTCACAAGGTTTTGAGGTGATGGAGATCCAGGCTAGCAGTAACAGGCCTCGGTCAGCAGGTGCAAAAGAGGTGTAAAACCCCTGTGCGTGTCAGGATGAGACCACTGGAGCCAAGAACTGTGCTTGACTTGCATGGGAAATCCACAAACATCTGCTTTCACCCATCAGACACTGCGTTTGATTCACAGTTTAGGCACTTTCTTATTTGCTCGTATTAGCTGAGGAGTTATTTTGTCGGGTTTTCTAAATTACGCTTATTGAGATTGATCACACCTAGTGCGATCGGTTTTTGTTTGTTAAATTGAAATGACAGATAATGTTGAGGCACGATTGCTTATTAATAAAATATTAGTTCATATGAACGAATTAGGCAGAATGTCGCGGCTCTTTACAACTTAATTTTCTGTGGTCACGTATATTCAAGTAAAAAACTATCGTCTAATAACGTGGAGCCGTAATGCAAACTTATTTTTACATGCCGTAATTTCAGTTCTTTAACATATATGATAGATTAAAAAAGGATGAGGAGACGTACCGTACTTGTAGTTTCTGAAGTAAGTTTTGTCAATAGTAGGACAGTGCTGCCTCTTAGTGGTTGATGTATCCAGCACTTCTGAGGCTTTGTTTAGTATTCTCATTTATTGTGGTACCATATTCAGATAGATAGATAGATAGATAGATAGATAGATAGATAGATAGATAGATAGATAGATAGTAATAATAATAATAATAATAATAATACATATAATAATAATAATAATTCCTGTTTTTTGGTGAATTGGAAACCAGTTGTAAAGCAATATAATTTACAATGTGTAATACAGTGACTAATTGCAAATACATGCCAACCATTTTAATTATTATGACCCATTTTATTTTAGGCTATTAGCACCATTGTACCTCAACATTTATTGAATACACAGCAATCAAAAGAGATGATATATAATGTTAAAATGAAACATTTTCAAAAGAATAATTTGGAGTACAAACTAAACACGCGCACACAATTAAAATGTGGCCGTCAGAAGGCACAGCACGCTATCAGTTTTTCTTTTCTCCTCTTTTTTTCTCCTACTTTTTTTAGTGGCCCTCATGCGATTCCATTTACTGGGGCAAACGATCCTATACATTACTGACTTTATGAATCCTATATTTTCATTATGATCTTCAGATTAAGCTAACAACAGGCAGAGACTACACCAAATTTAAGTTAGGTTGTTTTCCATCAGTAACCAGGCCACTTCTCTTTCTGTTTTTCAGTCTTTCGTCTTTAAACAAAACTGTGTATGACAATACTGATATTGAACTGATATGAACTGATATGAAATTAAAGTGAAAACAGGTAAGTGATATAACTGGGTTGTCAAAACAATTTCTGAAATCAAATTTCATTTCAAAATTTTGTTATTTTAAAACAGAGATTGGTTGATTTAAAAAGTACATTTAAAAATGTTGCATCATCTATTTGTCAATGGTGACTGTTCAAAAATGGGGGAAAGTACTTTTGGGATAGTTCACCCAAAACTGCAAATTCTGTCATCATTTCCAACCCTGTTTGACTTTTTTTTCATCTGTTGAACACAAAAGAAGACTGGAAACCTGAAACCACTGACTTCCACAGTATGCCTATGTTTTTCCTATTATGAAAGTCAATGGTTACAGGCAGTGTACGAAGTATACATTGACGATCAGGGGGGTCAACTTTTTCTGTAATGTTATTGTAGTTACAAGCTTCAGTCATTTATGTATTTATTTAAATTACATCTAATTTATTAATAAAACCTATTTAAGTTTTCAGTGTTTTGAGGGATATTTAGTGTATTCTGACCAACAATATCCTCTGATTAACTATTTCAGGTCCAATTATACAAACTATGCCTCTAATACTTTATTGTAGGCTATATGTAAAAAAAACCCACCTATTTTATGAGAACTTGTTTTGTGAACACTTACAATGTCTATCAGTGCTCTAGATCTGCCGGTTTCAAACTGGTGAATGCACTTTTTTATTCATTTACAATGGTATGAACCATTATAGGGGTCAAATTATATTATGTTATTAATTTATAATTAATAACACTATTATTATAATGTGAACTGTGTCTCAGTATTAAAGGGTTGATGGTTGATTAAAGGGTTGATGGTCAATCCCCCCTCAAACCGCCCTGTAATTCTCACCCTGGTTACAGGATTTCAGCTTTCTTCAAAATATCTTCTTTTGTGTTCAACAGATGAAAGAAAGTCACTTGAGGATAAATTCAGTAAATAATCACATAACTTTCCGTTTTGGGTGAACTATCCCTTTAACTATTATTATTACTATTATTATTATTATTATTATTATTATTATCATTATTATTATTCATTCATTCATTCATTCTCTTTTCGGCTTAGTCCCTTTATTAATCTGGGGTCGCCACAGCGGAATGAACCTCCAACTTATCCAGCATATGTTTTACGCAGCGGATGCCCTTCCAGCTGCAACCCATCTCTGGGAAACATCCATACACACCCATTCACACTCATGCACTACGGAAAATTTAGCTTACCCAACTCACCTTTACCGCATGTCTTTGGACTTGTGGGGGAAACCGGAGCACCCGGAGGAAACCCACGCCAACACAGGGAGACATGCAACATGCAAACTCCACACAGAAAGGCCAACTGACCCAGCCGAGGCTCGAACCAGCGATCAGCGACCTTCTTGCTGTGAGGCGAACGTGCTACCCACTGCGCCACTGTGAGGCCCCATTATTATTATTATTATTATTATTATTATTATCATCAGTATTATTTCTTCAAAATGTGGTATTTTTCAGATTTTATTCTATTCAAAGTGACTCACATTTGTTTTCAGACTTTGAAAATCTTGGTAATATCTTAATATGAATATACCAAATGATATACGACCACCATACATTAATATGAAAATAATACAATTGAAACAAATACAAATATGAGACTGAGGCGTGAATCATTTTTTTGGCCACAAGAGGGAGACGGGTAATCATATAAGAACTTGTTCCGATCTATCGAAGGAGAACGTTCAGATCAAGTCAAGAAGGCACTGTCACAAATGACGTGAGAAACACCAGATCTAGCAGCTATGTGTACAACGTTTGTGTACGTGCTTTTGCAGTATTTATAATCACAGTACATGCTGCAAATGAATTGGCTGATGAACGTTGTAATATGGCGCCTTTCAATTTGCTGTCTAAACCAGGAGGCTTGCCGAAAGGACTCATGACACTCGGTCAAGTGTGAGTAATTTCAAGGATAATTAGGAAATTCGAGTAATTCACTTTGATAGTTATTTGTGGAAATTGTGTTAAAGCCAAATCTTTGAGACGTCAGTGTCACGAAAGGCCTCAAAACCACATGACAAGTTGTCAGGCTGACTTCATTTTAGAGGCTATTTTGAACTCTTAAGTGCTTAATTTAATGCTACAATTATTGAAAAAAGACTTTTGACGTTAAAACAGAAGCAGCAACATTATAAATGAACATTTAAAGAAATGTTTGGGACTTCTCATAAGTTAGGACACTCGTAGGATTTGGTACTGTGGATAAATAATTTTTGTTTACATTGGAGAAATATTGTTTTTTTACATTGATTACCACTTGGGCAGTTCATTCCGCTGTGGCGACCCCCTGATCAATAAAATGAATGAATGAATGATTACCACTTGTCTTGGTTCAGATGAACTTAATAAAGCAAAAACCTAGGAAAGATTGCAACTAAATAAAACATTTTCAAGGCATTGATATAAATATGAAAGCTTTTAAGTTAAACTAGCTATAGGTATTTCAGACCCTGTTAGTTTTGACCTCTGGCTGAATTCCTTCTAGGTGTAATTAGAGATCAATTGTAGATTTGTCTGCTTTACGTTTGCTTTCCAGTCTTTCCAATCTTACACAAGACATGTGTGTTTATTAATATTTTTTTTGTTTGTTTGAGTTCACATTACTCCAAAACACATTTCAGATTGTTTTCTGCTTGACCATTGTATAGTTAACCTCTACAATTCTGGGGCTATTTTGGATGTTTGTCTGGATTTTGCCAACCCACATTTAAAAACTCCCAAATCCACATGTAGAGGTCTAAATTTTATAGAAAACCCTTTTACATTTCATGAAACACTGTTGAAAGTGATTAATGACTTTTGAGAATAAAAAAAGGAAGATAACTTTCTACTCTTTCACATGTATGGACTTTTCATTTTATGAGTTTTTTTTATTTTTATTTTACAGTTGGTTGAGTAATATAATACTAATGTGGAGCATTAGAATAATATAGTTTATTGCACAGTTTTTTATCAATTATTTTTTTCCTGCAAGAACAAAGCTGCCCGATATAATCAGTTACTGGTGGTTACTTGTAATGTAATATAATTACTTGCTGCTTAATATTTTTTGAAACCATAATGCTTTTTTCAGAACTGTTTGAGTAGACATTTCAAGAGGTCAGAGCAGGAGGTGGGGCTTTCTTTTGCTCATCATTCCCTCATAGCAAACTAATGATAAGAGAGGGTGTTAATATGCAGTTGCTGTGGAAGCTCTCAGGTTGACGTCAAGAGAAGGACCGCCACTCAAAACGCAGAAGCAAATGGTCAGACTTTCATTGAACATTTTCAGTGGATTAACTTGCACTGATTAATTAATCACTTTAAGTATAACAATGTGAGCTAGCAAAATAAACAGTACATTTTGAAGGATCATGTGACATCGAAAATTGTCCTAGAAAAGTTTGCTTCATCATCAGGAATAGTTTACTATTGAAAATATTACTTTAAAATTTTGTATTAAAATTAGATGATAATAGATAATAATTCTAATTAATTAGTTACAATCTAATAAATGCAGCTTTGGTGAGGAAAAAAAGATCTTAAAAATTTTATTTAGGAAGAATAAATAATACTATGTTATTGATTCCATCATTCTAATTAACGGTATATTTGCCTGTGTTTCAGCCACCATAGTTTGACACAATGCGGCGTTGTATGCATGTCCATGTTGCATTGCCAAGTAGAGCTTTGTTTATAAACCAAAACAAATATAATGGGTGATGCTCTGTTGTCCTGCTGTAAGCCTGACACACTGTTATATTTAGACCACACAGCCCCTTTTCACCAGGAAAAAAATGGCTGCTTGAAGAATGGTGCGTTGGAAAACCACTCAAACCATCGTCCATCTACAGGAAAGAAATGTCTTGACCTCAGAGCAAGGGAGAAAGATAAAGACGGAGAGAATGGAGGCAGACTATATTTTGGGGAAAGCCAAACCACATAGGCAGCTTCCAGACCTTTACCATTAAACATCGAGCCTGATGGTGTCGCTTAAAGACTTAGACAGATGACTTTGTGTTCTGCCATTGAGCTCCAAATTCTCCCATCTCTCATTTTGGCCCGTCGTGATGACAGCAATCAAGAGTGATGAGGTTTTGAAAAAAAATGTGTACAGCAAAAATACATCTGGCTCCATTTGCCGAAACAGACCTCAGTGATGTTTTCCCTGACAGAAATATCAAATACATCGACTGTACTTTTGAACTGGATTAAGGACGACGAGTGTTCCCACTGTTAATTCCCCCGAGGAACAGATTGTGACCAAATTCATCTTTCTTCATGCAGCTGATTGTTTTATGTTGTGAGATTCTGCATGGTTTGCATGTACAACCGTCTTTGTCTTCTAGTGTTGACTGCACAGGCATGTTTGTGGGCAAACCAACGAGCGAACGCCTTGTCAAGTGGACACCAGCTCTAAAGCGAGCGCTGACGGAGAGCACTGGAGAGCTTCTCTGGGATTATGAATAAACCCTTGGAATGCACTGGCTGGTTTTACACGGCTCCTCCACTGCCTAGTGCCACGTTTCACAGTGGCAACAGTGAAAGGTCATCCCTTTTTTTTCTCTCTCACAATTCTTTTTCCTCCTCCTCTTCTCGCTCCATTTCTCTCGCTGGTTTGAACACACCAACCTCTAAATTATGACGTTGGGTATTTTCTAGTCAGCGCTCCAGATTTGATGTTTACATATAGCCCTCCTGTGAATTTGTGAAAATATCAATTTAAATGATATTTAACAGAGCAAGGAAATTTTAACAGTATTTCCTATAATATTTTTTTCTTCTGGAGAAAGTCTTGTTTTATTTTTGTTAAATTGTTTTAAAATCATTTTAAGGTCATTATTATTAGCCCCTTTAAGCATTTTTTCCCCCCGATTGTATACGGAACAAATCATTGTTATACAACGACATGCCTAATTAACCCTTTAAATGTTACTTTAAACTGAATACTAGTATCTTGAAAAATATCTAGTAAAATATTATGTACTGTCATCATGGCAAAGATAAAAGAAATCAGTTATTAGAAATTAGTTATTAAAACTATTATGTTTAGAATCGTAAATGTAGTCTAAAAAAGAAATTGGGAAAAAAATATACAGGGGGACTAGTAATTCAGGAGGACTAATAATTCTGACTTCAACTGTATATTGTTTGAGTAGTCAATTCAAAACTTCTAGACAAGAATGATGTCTATAGCACAAATAATGCTGAGAGGTTTTGAGACTTTCTTTTAAGGGATATTTGACTCCAAAATGCTAAAATTATGTCATCATTCACTCATTCACCCTTGTGTTGTCCCAAAATCATAAGAAAGTTACTTATCTTTGAAACATGAATAGCAATATTTTTAATAAAATCTGTGATTTTTGTACCTGTAATAAAAGCATCTTCTCTCAAATTGCTTTATATGATTAAAAGATTTCATTTTGACGTTTATGTGTAAAAATATTGATCAGTGAGCAAAAAGCTGCTTAAGTATTAGCTAAAAAAATGCCCAAATCTTAAAGGGTGTTCATCCAAAAAAAGAAAATGATATTCTTAATTACTCCTTTGTTCGTCTTTGACTTGAAATCTGAGTGTTTCCTCTTTCTCGCTCTTGTGAACAAGTTGAATAAAGTCAGTAGGTTTGTTGTATGTCCACAGAAAAGTATTCTCATAGCTTGATAATATTCTGATGAATCATACTTAGTTATACTGAGTACAGCCCTGACAAAACGTTGGATAATGTTTTTGTTAATGGAAACAAAAGAGAAGGCTATTCTTTGTGTTGTTTTTGAAGAATTTTCGGAGCCTGATGAAATCAGTATAAATACATGTTTTATACCCCGAAATACACTTAATGTTACAGTCAGTCCTTGTCATCCAGAATAAAGTAGAGCAGACTTTAATACTCGTTAATACTGAATGGTTTATATACATGTTGCTATACCGATTGGGCTGCCATTTTGACACATCAACCAAACAAGAGAAAACATCTTAAACCTTGTTGCACAATGTTACAGAAAACATTTTGTTCAACCAATAAACTGTAGCGAAACACTGAGCACCAGTTTGAGCTTGAACATGCCCCTGTTCAGCTGCTTGTTAAAGGCAAATATCTGTTGATTCAGACATGTTAGCAACTTTATACGTCAGAATGGGGAAGATTAAGTGACCTTTTACATAGCAGGTCATTGGTTCTAGATGGGCTGCTTTGATTATTTCAGAATGTTCTTCTCTACTGCATTTTCACACACAACCATCTCTATGAGTTTACAAAGAGAGATCGGAATAAGAGGAAATTTTGTAACCAGTCTATGAGTGAAAATGCCTTGTTATTGCTAGAGGTGGGTCAGAGGAGATTGACCAGACTGGTTCAAGCTGACAGAAAGGAAACAATAACTCATTATAACAGAGGTCTGCAGAAGAGCATCTCTGAACAAACCCTAAAGCAGATGAGCTACAGCAGCAGAAGAAGAGCCCACCGGGGACACTCCTGTCAGCTGAAACTACAGTGCACATGGACTAACCTAAATTTGTCAACAAAAGACAAATGGTTCTAGAGGTTCCCCCCCCCCCCCCCCCCCAAAAAAAAAAAGATTTGCTTGCCTAGGCTCCACCAGAGTATTGTTGAAAATGTTTATCTGTTTATGACCACAATGAACCTATTTTGTGATGGCTACTTCAAGCATGATATTGTGCTGTGCCACAATTCAAATCATAACTTGTTCACAGTTAATACTAAAACGACACCAAACAAGCTGACTAAGCTTGTCTAGACATCAAACTATGGGAATCTGTCACGTTGTAAACTGCAGCTGTTTCATGACTGATACAATATCTGCTCTGACATCAGTTATGACCGTAACAGTTGCACTCCTCACCCTCATTGTTAAGACACACAGAAGAACCTGAGCTGAAATGCGTAATCATGTGAGTCATATGCAGGGCCAGACAGAATCTTCATGTTTTTTTTCTGATCAATTTTTTTTTATGCGTATTTATGTAGAATGACTTTGAGAGTACAGTAACTGAATCCTGAAATAAAAAAAAGTTTTTTATTTAAGTTTAAAAGTTTTACAAGTACAATTCGATTAGAACCACCTAAACAAAACTACAGTAAATCTCTCATATAATATATCTATTGATTACTTTACAAACTGTATTGTACATAAATCATGCAAACATTTGTATATTGATAAATAATATTAGTGAAATAAATATAAAAACTGAATATCTATTGTCATATGTAAACAGCAGACTGAAGGTTTGGCTCAAATATCTGCAGTTTTCTGCTGATTTCTTTGGCCACAGATCCTGCATTGGCCTAGTCATAAGGACTGTCAGCAGCTGCAGATCCTGGGTTAACCTTGTTTAGCCATCATATACCCTATTTTTAGGTATCTTAATTCGTCTAAAAGAACAAACAAGCTACTTTTCCTGCAAATAAGTCCTTGGATCCTCAGGTCATCCACAGATTTCATAAAGGTAATCAAGATAAAAAGAATTTCTTGGAAATCCTTTTGAACTTAAAAACACCAAATTCAAACTACATTGTTCAATTTAGCCATGTCTTAAGCACAGGCGTTTTTAAAAGAAAAAAAAAATTGTCATTAAATTCTTGTCATGCGATGTGGTCTACATGCTAGTGCATAAATTTCATGCTGGTGCTGGAGCTTTATAGAGCCACTTCTTGTAGAGCTGAAGTTTAATGAGCATTTAAGTTCCATTATCCCCCCACTAATTTTATAGCCAAATTTAGCGTGATGTCTTTACTGGTTGAATAATCACCGTCTGTGCATGTGTCTTGATAATAACGAGCAGACTCGTGACTCAGTATTGCATTCTTGTTACGCGTATCTCTGAAATATGTTATGAGACTTAAGGAAAGGAAGAACCACAATCACAAATAGGCTTATCGAGACACATAAAGCTGCACCAAAACATGTTACAAGCTATTGTTTCCCACAGTGCTTCATCACTCTCCGCTTAATGTCCTCTTGGGAACTAGCAGTGTGTACAATAAGTCATCTGGAGTTTTCAGGGAGCGTTTGGCTTCACCGGCGGGGCTAATTGTTATGGACATTTCAGCACTTAATATAAAAAGCCTTTAAAGCGTTAAGTGAGGTGACTTCGCATACTTTCTCATACTAGATTTGGATGAATCATAACTGAATGTTTGAACAAGGAATGCAGCTTAATTGTGTTTGCGTCAAACTACATCAGGGATTGTATGGTGGTTTATTTTGAATGAATGTTTACAGCCTCCGAACATCAGTGGTGTTTTGTTTAAAAAAGTCAAATAAAATTAGCTGTTCGATGGTCTTATATCTGAGATCTTATCTGTATTTATTTTGATGGCTACTCTTGTTTTGGATACTTTTTTGTTCCAAAAGATCTACTTACATATTTTTTTTTTTGTTGTGAATTCTGTTCTAAATTGTTCGCTGGCCAAGTCTGATGGGAACCACCTACTGTACTTAAGCAGTTGCTATCACTGAAACAGCTCTCTTATGATTCACTGTAATGAACATAGCAGTAGTTTTTCAACAACTGAATCTCAGTAAACATATATGTGTACCCCAGAGTTTAGTTCTTGATCCTCATTTATGTAAAATACAGTACAAAACTGTAAAATACTTTAATTAAATACTAGTGTTGTCATCTCTTTACTCTAGGAATGTTGTCTAGATCTTACACATTGATGCATTTGCTCTTCAGTGTTTGGACTTTAAGCATTGAAAATTAAACCACACTTAAATGAGCTAAGGGGCGGCACGCTGGTTCGAGCCTCGGCTGGATCAGTTGGCATTTCTGTGTGGAGTTTGCATGTTCTCCCTGTGTTCGCGTGGGTTTCCTCCAGGTGCTCCCGTTTCCCCCACAAGTCCTAAGACATGCTCTATAGGTGAATTGGATAAGCTAAATTGTCCGTAGTGTATGTGTGTGACTGCACACATGAAACATGGTAACACTTTAGAATAATGGTCCATTAGTTAATGTATTTACTGACATCTGTACATTAAGTACAGATGCATTATTAAAACCTAAAGTTGCGCTCGTTAACATTAATTAATGCACACTGAGTTAACATGAACTAACGTTATTTAACTTAACATTAACTAATGTTAACAAAGGTTAATAAATACATTAATATATGTATTACTAATTGTTTGTTCCTGTTAGTAAATACATGAACTAATGGGTCATTACTTTAAGTGTTACCATAAGCATTTAAAATCTCCCTTAAGAAATTAAAGTGTTTTTTTCCTGTCAGCTCCAGTTTGCACCAGGTTTCAGTCTTGATTTCTTCCATTACACAGCACTGAGACAGCTCACCACAGGTTGTTAAATACCTTCTTTCTGTTGTCTAAATTTTCTCAATTTGAGCATTCAACCATGAAAAGCTTTGCATGTGATACTGTCTGCAATAATATACTTAAGCAGTTGCCATCACTGACAAGGCTTACTTCTGGTTCATGTATCACCCTGATGAAGTTTGTGGTAGTTTTCAATAGCATTATCTCTCTAACTCTATTTAACAAGAGGCGTACCCCAGGGTTCGGTTCTCGACCCTTTCATTTATGTAAAATATTGACTTCAGTATAGTTAAATGTTAGCAAAATATATTACATTTGTAATGCATTCTAGTTGGTCAGCATACATGGCTCCTTTTGAGTGGTAGCTAACAGAAAAATCAGTACTGACACCTACCAGCAGGGGCTAACCAGCATGACAATGCAAACATTTTAACAACAGAATGATCTTTATGTTAGATGAAGTTGAATCCATGTGAGTTTTCGCCATATTTTATTTTATTTTTGGCAGGCTTCATCACTCATCTGACGGACTCTGTCAGGTTTGGTGGCTTCATCAGCTTTATGATGGATTAAATACAGGAGCCACTTGAGTCGGTAGAGCTTTGGATCACTCTAACTTCACAGTGTCCAGTTTTCCCACAGGCCTTTCTTGGTAATGATTCACCCAGCACTCATGTGATCCTCCTAACCCTCCTCCATTGCCTCACTGGCCCTGTCTTTTTTCCCATAAACCTCTTGACTGTGTGTATGTAACTGAACCCCAGTGGAAGTGCCATGGACCAGCTCCAAAAACTTCAATCTTCCCTCCCTCTATCCTCTGCCGTCCTCTCGTTTTCATTTTCGGCTGTTCTCTCCCACATGCTATCCCGACGTCCACCAGAAGGCTTCCCTCCCCCACCACCAGCTCCTGCTCTCCGTTTCCATTTCCTTCTTTGGTGAAAATGCTGAAAATGAGAAGGGGAGGAAGACCTTCACTGGTGTTGAGAGGGAGCAGATTTGGCCACATGTTTGTTTTAAGTTCTTAAGCCTCATCAAGACGAAGAAATGGCACACTCAGCGCGTTTGCACATAAACACACCCACCACAAGGTAATCCTGAATGAGGCTGTAGTGAATACTAGTAGTACCTTGGATATGTAATGGAATCTCTTTGGCTCAACCAGAGTAATTATTATATATTTTGTATTTGATGCAAAAAATAAAGACAATAGAACTTGTTTAATTTATCAAATATTTATCAACAGAACCAATAAACAGTTTTTTTTTGTTGTTGATTTTTTTTTAACTTTCAAACACACCTCAAACTTACAAAGCTTGAATCATTTTTAATTAAGAAATGCAAATTAGGCAACTGTTTCTCTCTTGCATTAAAGCTTAAAGGGAATATATATATATATATATATATATATATATATATATATATATATATACTTGTACAATTCAAAATATTTAGATAGTGAAACAAGTAAAATTGGCATCAACTAAAAATAAAAAACAATGTCCCCATATAACAAAGTTTGACAACATGCATACTGCCGTTTGACATACTGACACAAGTATTGTTTAATTGCATTCACTCTTAACACAGACATGTTTATAAAAGATTTAAGAAACTCCGACTAGACAAATGAATGATCAAACAATTGAAAAAAAACAGGAAGTGAACTAATATGTAGTTTGTGTATATACAGTGTAATGCGTGCTGTATCTTGGAAGTTTCTGTGCTTCTATAGATAATTCAAGCTATAGTAGTGCAAATGCAAGTCTATTTGTCTTCCACCTGTATACAAAATTCAAACTTCATCTTCCCATGCATCTCTGGACTGCAGAAATATCTCAGCTGTTCTTTTATCTGACATTGCTATGCATTTCGGCAGACTCTCCGCTCAACTGAATGCATGTGCAATGCATCAAATGCTGAAACAAGTTCTGCTAAAAAAGACAAAACTTTTTTTTAGCTAAGTTTTAGAAAACAAAAGTGCTCACTAACTACAGCATTCAACAGTCACACACATTTACGTGACATATATGGTGTGTAAATGCTTCAGCTTTGGGCGTATAACTTTCATTTTACCCAAAACTCATGCATTCATTGCCGTTCCTACCACTTTGCTTGGCACAGAGTGTTTGGAACAATTCTAAATAGGTGTTCGGTCAATTGAACAGAACACCAAACCTTTGACCTTTTGGGTGTTTGTGAAGGAATCTGTTTGAGTTCTTTTACAGGCTGCAATCACAAACTACATCCACCCATTAATGACCACTACCAGCATAATGAGAGATCTGCCTGGCCAGGAAATTACGCATTAAATACGCATTAATGGAGTGTTGATTCTGGATTGCGCGGTGGATAGGGACTCGGCGTTGCATAGGAATCTTTGGTGCATCAAGTCTTGTTTGTCCAGTTGTAAACCAGCAAGTGTACGTTGAGTATTTTGGTGATTGTGCGAGGGGTAGATTGCTGGTTTGCTGTTATGTTAAATAGCTGTATCATAGCTGTATCAGCATGGGCGTAACTTGAGATGTGTAGTTCTCGTGTGAGGGCACAGCAGTGTATAATAGTCATGTGTGTGTGTGTGTGTGTGTGTGCATGTATGCGTGTGTATGGGAAGGTAAGACGTGTGCATGAGGGTTGTATTCTATAGGGTGCTGTTGCAGTTGCGACAAAGGATCTCATCTTGCTCGGGGAAGAAGCCGGCTCCCACCAGAGACACGGAGCATCGAGAGCAGGTGAAGCACGGCTGGTGCCATTGCCGGTCCTCGAACGAGATGTACTTTCCCCCGCCAAAACCTAAAGAGAGATTTAAGCTGGGTTAGTTCTCAGGGATCAAAATGCATAAGAGGAACTAACAGTGACATAGAGACTTTGTTATATGTCAACATTCCATCTCCATTAATGAGACAAACGCAATAACAAAATAGGATCTGATAACACCATCCTCCAGCTGCTGACGTTGTTGAATGTTTAATGATGTCGATGTCTGTCAGCTTAGTCCTCATAGTTCCTAGTGAAGGTGCAAATGAAACCAGGAATATTGCCCCTAGATGGAAAATCTCAACGGACACCCTGGTGGATAGTTCTAGTCCCTATAACTGTTTTCCTTAGAACTCAAGTTGCCTCGTTGCATTTTCATTAGGAACTTAAAATTGATGTAAGCTAGCAGAATGGAACATCAAGTGTGGCATTAACATAAATGAAAAAACTGGAGGATGCCATGATCAGAGGTGTGTTTTTGTTGTCTGTTGTGTCTGCAAACCTTTTCTGATGTAGGAAATAATTTATCCCCCGCAAAAGGCATTTCGATAACTAAAATCATTCACAGTTCCTGCGAACTTGCAAAAAAATTAAATAAAAAAAATAATAAAACAGAAATCTGTATCCATATAGATATCTGATAAATGGCAATCTATGCAAATTACACATGACATACAAGTTCATATTTGTATTTAAAATATTGCAAAAGTGCCTATTTACATATTTTTTTAACCATTGGAATAACAAATATGTACATATTTTAAAATATATTAGCTATATTTTATAGCTTTTTATAGGTATATACTGTATTATATTTGTACATATTTGTAATTTCATTAGTTTCAAAATATACACATAAACAGCCATTTTTCAATCATTTTAAATACATGTATGTTGCATATATGACATTTATTTTAGATATATGTGAAACCCAAATATTAACTTGTATGTCATATATGTAATTTGCAAATATTTCCATATATTGGGATGCTTCTGCAATTAGTTCTACGGATTATAAAAACCCCTGGCTGGGTCAGTTGGCATTTCTGTGTGATGTTTGTATGTTCTCCTCGTGTTGGTGTGGGTTTTCTCCGGGTGCTCCGGTTTCTCCCACAGTCCAAAGACATGCGCTATATGCGCTGTATGTGTGTGAATGAGTGTGTATGGATGTTTCCCAGTGCTGGGTTGCAGCTGGAAGGGCAACCGCTGTGTAAAACATATCCTGGATAAGTTGGCGGTTCATTCCGCTATAGTGACCCCTGATGAATAAAGGGACTAAGCTGAACGAAAATGAATGAATTATAAAAACATTTATCCTGTGCAAAAGCTTCTTGTACCAGAACCATTGTGAAAACCCCCTTTTGTTGGTGTGTGACCACTGGTTTTTAAAACAAAGTGACGCTAATGCATAATTTACCTGTAATGGGTTTATTGCAGGCTTCACACTTCTTAGCATACAAATTTCCAAAGCATTTGATGCAGTATGGGCTGTCATCACGAGAGGTGAAATGCTGGCCAGCTAGCTGGACTTTACAGCTTGTACACACAAAGCACTCCTTATGCCACGGCTCATCCCTATAGGTCACACCACCTTTAGCCAAGGCCTGATGTGGAGAAGATGGAACAGTAACAATAAACATTAAACTTTTATCAACTTGATTAGCATTAAAAAGAAACGCACACAAAAAACCCCCAGCACCTTTAATTCACTTTAATGGACTAGCACTTGTACTTTATATGTTCAGACAAAAATTTAGCTTTTATTAAGCAGCCATAAAGAAGTTTTGAGACATCAGTTTTAAAAAGCATCTTGAGACTTACAATAACTTTTCCTACACTCTAGATTACTTTCTAATCAGTGTTGGGTAAAATCAAAACCTAAACTAACTGCTTCCAGATTTAAAAAAATCCCTAGTGTTTCACATGCAAATAGCAAGAGATAAATGATTTTGTTTTTAACTATAGAGCCAAGAGTCCAAACAGATGGTGGTCTGTCAAGACAGGATGTGAAATTGACAGGCAGAGTTAATCAGTAACCAGCAGGACGTCTGATATTCAACAGGAAGAAGAAATGAGGTCAGAATTCAGACTTTTTTTGTGGAGGAATGTGTGCACGGATTGATTAAAAACACATGGTTACTTATTTTTAAGCAAAGAAGCTAATGAAATCCCACCACTGACCTGTTTACATCGAGTACAGCGCGGTGCGAACTTGTTCTCATAGCAGGGTACGCAATAGTGGTCATCTTTATCTGGGATGAAGGACTTGGAGCCTATTGGCTGTTGACAGCTGTTGCAAATGAAACAGCCCTCATGCCATGTGGAGCCGGCATACTCAAGCTTCCTGGTTCCTGAGAGAGAGAAAAAGGATGGAAGCCTTTAAAACAAACACTTTCCTTGTTTTCTGTTTTCAGACAGATGCTGGGACAAATGTGCCACACTATCTATGAAGTACTTTTTTGGCTGTGTTTATACTTGGCATTAGGATATTTTTTTTTGTTGATCCGATCAAGTGGATACTGCTAAATACAGGTGTAAACAGCATCTACAGTCGAAAACATTTTGAACTTGTCCACTTTTGACCACTTCCAGAGTGGGCAACAAAATAATCTAAATAAGTACCAAAAATAAAACACTTAATTTTGACTAAACTTTGCAGCTATATACATTTTTGTACAAAAATAAATTAAATAAATTAGATTTTTGAAAACACTTTTATCAATGTTAATTAATGTATAAAATCTTTAATGTGCTATTTATCATTTTAGTATGATAAATAGCATTATATTCATTCATTCATTCATTTTCTTTTCGGCTTAGTCCCTTTATTAATCTGGGGTCGCCACAGCGGAATGAACCGCCAACTTATCCAGCATATGTTTTATGCAGCGGATGCCCTTCCAGCTGCAACCCATCGCTGGGAAACATCCATACACACCCATTCACACTCATACACTACGGACAATTTAGCTTACCCAATTCACCTATAGCGCATGTCTTTGGACTGTGGGGGAAACCGGAGCACCCAGAGGAAACCCACGCAAACATGTGGAGAACATGCAAACTCCACACAGAAACGCCAACTGACCCAGCCAGGGCTCGAACCAGCAACCTTCTTGTTCTGAGGCGATTGTGCACCCACTGCGCCACCATGCTGCCCTATTTGCAATATAATGTTTATTTAAATTATTTAATTGCTTTATCATTTATTTAGTGCTTTTAACTGTAAAGATGTTCATAAAAAATTATTCATTCATTCATTAATTTTCTTTTCGGCTTAGTCCCTTTAATAATCTGAGGTCGCCACAGCGGAATGAACCGCCAACTTATCCAGCATATGTTTTATGCAGCGGATGCCCTTCCAGCTGCAACCCATCTCTGGGAAACATCCATACACACCCATTCCACACTCATACAATACGGACAATTTAGCTTACCCAATTCACCTATACCGCATGTCTTTGGACTTGTGGGGGAAACCGGAGCACCCGGAGGAAACCCACGCCCACACGGGGAGAACATGCAAACTCCACACAGAAACGCCAAATGACCTAGCCGAGGCTCGAACCAGCGACCTTCTTGCTGTGAGGCGAACATGCTATCCACTGCGCCACCGTGAGGCCCCATAAAAAATTAGTGCATCAGTTATATTTTTCTGTACGGTATGTAAATTGCACAAGCTTATGTTCCAATATTAGACTGAAAGATCAGAAAAAGCTCATACATGCATCAGAAGGTGTTCGAAAATGAAAAAAAAAAGACTTTAATTTAAATACCAGGTGTAAAATCCAATGTGTCTCCATTATCTCCTAACCAAAACTAATACCTCTTAAACATCTTAATTATCAAAACATCCAAATGCATCTTAATACCAAGTGTATACAGGGCCTAAAATGTTTTGAGCTTTCAACCACTTCTTGAAGTACTCGAAAACGCATTAGCAGAGGCGTCATATTGTGGGACCTGCTGATAAATTTAACCAGCAGTCTCTTCACCCAGTGCATGTTTTTTTGAGCGGTCTGTCCTGAGACTACTTATCGTTGGGGTTTCCTTACAAAAAACAAACTTGAGCTTTCCAAGTGACAAAATGATGATCTGACAGTGGAGACTCATCAAACGATTAGCAGGTTAAAGGTTGTCGCTCGTAATCCTCTAAGCGTTTCACACGTTATTCAGATCAAAAGGCCTGCTGAGAACCTCCTCAAAGAGGCCCGGCTGCCAAAAACACCAAAGAGAGCAAAAGATAAAGGTCGTAATCCTTTGGATAACCAAAGACATTTACAAGAAATATCAAGTTACATCAAAACCCATCTCGCTCAAGTTCAAAACTCACCCCTAAATATGCTTCACCACATTTATTTATTAAAGCGGAGTGTAATCTGTGAAATGGAGCCGTCCTTTCTTTGTCTTTTTCTTGTCATTTGCACATCCCAAACAGAGGTTATAACCACTAACAATGTGTTCCTCTTTCTTTTAATATGGCCCTCGGGTTACATGCATGAATCTTTTTGGTTTGGCAGCTTCTGGGGGTTGTAATACTGCTTGATTTTCTTTTACACCGGATTTAGCTCAAACATAACAGCCACCAATCTTTGTCAATAACAGCTAGTTTTAGATTTCGAAAAGGAAATAACAGTGCTTGCAAGGCAGCAAAATTAAATGTTAAATGGGGGTCGATGCTGGACCGTTAGTAGTTTACGGGGCCCAACGCACCTTGCGTAGTGTGCGTATAGGGCAGATTGGTACTGGCCCAGTGAGAGCTGCTTTCTTGTTTTTAATTGGTAATTCACCCAAAAAGTTAATTTACTCACAATTTACTCACTTTGGTTACTTCCAAATGTTTAAGATTCAACACAAAGTTATTTTGAAGAATGTTGGAAAGCAGTAGCAATTGACATCCATAGTAGGAAAAAAATACTTTGGAAGTCAATACCATTATCCAACAAGTGGAGGGTGAGCATTTGATTTGACTGAAAATCTTGATTTGAAATTAAATGACTTTTCATCATATGATTAAATACAATAATTTTTTTCTGAAACAGCAACAAAAAAATAACTGACCCTAAACCCTAATTCAGCTCAAACCATTCGCACTACTGTTACACTACTATTTACAAGTCAACTCAAACTATCTTTATTTCTATAGCACTTTATACAATGCAGACTGCCAAAGCCACTTCACATGGAGGAACTGGAAAAAATAAATAAATGTAAGCCATAACAATATTTCATTTTGTATGACATACTGAGCATGTCAGGAAGGAAGAATGCTGGTGTAGTTCTAGTTAGATTAATACTGAGTAAGTTCAGTTTAATACGATCACTGTTGAAGAGCAATCCACTGATAGCAGCTTTACCGACCCCAAGGAAGCCAGAGGAGACAAGACACCAAAACTCTAACCAATTTACAAAAAAAAAACAAACATGCGCTGCAGTCTACAAACTTCACAATAAGCATCAGTCATAGTTGAAGTGCAGGTCCGAGTCTCAGGGCAGGTGTTCAGACTGGCCGAATGGATCTGTGTAGACACTCGTCTATCACAGAGGCCTTGCATTCTGGACGCATCAATTTCCTTAAAATTACAGAAGCCCCATACTTGGGTTTAGGAACACTAACCATAATATCTATGGAATATCATTGCCTTGCAGACCTTAAAAAGCACATAAAAGTACTTTCAATACAAGTCTGCCCAAGCAAACCCTGTAAAAGAACATAGGTGACCTCTTGAAATTGTTACCTAGTTTTGAGATGGATGCAGCCTTGCTGAAATAGTTTACTGGCTTATCTCCTCTTCTCATCAGAGCCTTTGGACGGCTGCCATGCACAATGATTTGGCTGAGAGACAGCAAGCCAAGCAGACTGGCAATTATATTGTCACATCTAACTGGGTCTTCACCGCTCAATACTCACTCACTTCGGTCTTTCTCGCTATTTTAGGTTTGCTGCTGGTACTTTGGATTTGCTTTGGCAGAACTTTGCAACTTTCCCCCTTTTTCAGTCTTGGCTCATTCATCTAATGTTACCTGCATACCTGTGGTTGTGATAAGCTGTCTGTTTTAGAACGTTGAAGACTTGCAGTCTTACACAACATCATTGAGAACAAACTGAAGGAGTGCGAAGAGGCTTGATTTGAGACCGGCCTGAACAGGATATGTCAGGTAATGACACAGGTTATGTTTGATGGAGCTTGCGTATGATTTCTGACATACACAGATAGAATTGCAGAATCCAGTCGTAAAAGCATTAGATTAACTCTATAAGGCAAAAAAGTAGGACTGTATAAGAGCGAAAAAATAACATCTGTGAATATGAAACCACAAAAAGACTATCAAATAAGAAGTCTGTGTGAATGAATGGCAGTTTTGTGACACCTGTTTGCTGTATCATTATAGTGCCCCATTTTATTTGGGAAAAACGTCTGTCATACACAAATCTAGGCAGCTTTGACAACTTGTCAAAAGTATAACTTGAATAAATAAATAAATAATAATACTTATTAGAACCGTTTTTCTTCCATTTAGAGTGTGAAATAATTTTTTTTCAAATATTTCCCAAGTGCTTTTTAATGGAAATAACTTTTAAAATATATAACAGTTTTAATAACTAATTTCTAATAACTAATAATAACTCATTTCTTATCTTTTATGTATTTTATGCATTTTTATGTATTTATTCATATGTATTTTACTAGTTGTTTTGCAAAATAAAGTGCTTCAAGTGTAATTTAAAGGCTTAACTAGGTTAATTAGGTTAACTAAAAATAAAATATATACTTTTTAGATTAAAACTGCTTTTATTCAGGCAAATTTAAAGAAATACAACTTTCTCTAAAAGAAAAAATGCAAATAATACTGTGAACATTTCTTAGCTCGGGCGACACGGTGGTGCAGTGGGTAGCACAATCGCCTCACAGCAAGAAGGTCGCTGGTTCGAGCCTTGGCTGGGTCAGCTGGCATTTCTGTGTGGAGTTTGTATGTTCTTCCTGTGTTCGCGTGGGTTTCCACTGGGTGCTCCGGTTTCCCCCACAAGTCCTAAGACATGCGCTATAGGTGAATTGGGTAAGCTAAATTGTCCATAGTGTATGTGTGTGAATGAGTGTGTATGGATGTTTCCCAGTGATGGGTTGCAGCTGGAACATATGCTGGATAAGTTGGCGGTTCATTCCGCTGTGGCGACCCCTGATTTATAAAGGGACTAAGCCGAAAAGAAAATGAATGAATGAATTTCTTAGCTTTGTTAAACGTCACTTGGAAAATATTTGAAAAAGAATTGCAATTTCACCGGAGGGATAATCATTTTTCCTTCAACTTTATATTAACAATTTTAAAACACAATTTGAGAGGGAAAAATCAAAAGAGTTCCTTTTAAAATGGTAAGTTGTAAAATTGCATTTTAAAAAAGAAAAGAAAAAAAGCAAGTTTTCATTCATACCAGGCATGACGGTTTTATCACAGGCCACACATTTGGAGGAAAACTCATTGCAGTAGCAGTCGTTGCACAGAAGGGCATCATCCTGACTGGTGAAAGGCTCATCTGCCAGCGAACGGTCACAGCGGAAACAACGAAAGCAGTGCTCGTGGTAATGACGGTCCTCATAAAACAGCTCCTGAATCACATGGACAAAAAAAAAAATCTTAATGAACATTTAAAAGCACACTTCATGCCAGAAACAAACAACTTAAAAATATTAGTATATTGTATATTGTATATAATATATAGGTATATTGTATATTCTTCTTAGAAGAGAACAAACCTGCATGTTCCATAGAAGTATGAAATAATAGTTTCACTTTTACCCAACCACTGTACTTTTCAATTCAAGCTCGAGCATCATCAGCAGCAGATTGTGCACTCATGTCACCATATTAGTATATCATGTGGTTATTGCTAAAGACAAGTTGACATACCAACAGATTAGCCTTGTTTATAAGAAAAAAGTCAAAAGAGGCCACAAATTAAACTGCCTTTCCTCAATCCCAAGTACATCTCTGATTAAGATCTAAGTAATAGCAATGAAACAGCCTCTCAAACGCTTGCACATGTGCATCTAGTTATGAGTGTGTGTGTGTGTGTGTGTGTGTGTGTGTGTGTGTGT
>CAIGQW010055978.1:593234-627296 GCA_903798125.1 Danio choprae | reverse complement strand
TGTGTGTGTGTGTGTGTGTGGACTCGATTTCCTGTGGGGAATTTACTACGACACTAAATGAACTGCATTGTTTGGCTTTTATTTAATTTAGAAGGGATTAGTTTGAAACGGGAAGGATTAGGACTCGATTGGTTGCTAATGTTTTGCCTTGGGTTTTCAACATTGTTGCTCTGACTGAAGCTGAATGACATTTCTAATTGGACAAATAAATGCTTCTCTCAAAAGAACCTTTGAACTGTTTCATGCTGAAACCACATTAAAAACATTTTATGGTACTCCCCCCCCCCCCCCCCCCCCCCCAACCACTAGAAAATGCTTCCATAAAATCAACATTTTGGCTTTGAGAGTGAACCGAACTACTAGATTTTTTTACTACAAATCAGAGGTCTGGAATTCAAATATACTTACTTTATTTATTTTTTCAATTTTATTCAATATAATAGTAATTGCTTACTGTATGCACAATGCCTATTTTTTTTTAAACCGCCTGTTTTTTAAAAAAGGTGTTGTGCCGAGAAACGCACCCCTGCCATAAAATGCACCTCTTCATAGATTTTCATTTGCATTCTCAGTCTACATAAAAAAAAAAAAATCAAAGGCCATAAATGATTTAAACTAATGTAATACGATTATTATTTTGATGGATAAAGCAAGAACAAGAAGTGAAATGCATTTAAAAATGCACTAGCTTTACAAATAAATGTAAAATAAAAATATTAACTGTAGTGTAGACTGATGTAATGAAAATTAGGCTTTTTGGTTGGTTTTAAACAACCGAAAAACATAAAAGTGTTGTTGTTTTCAACTAAACCACATATTAAACAATTCGCTTCACTTAATCTCATCGGTATTGTATTTAAGGCCAATCTATTTATTTATTTAAATATATATCTTCTGTAAGGGAAGGGTTCCATTCTTGAAATGCACCTCCGTCACTCTCATTAGTTGTCATAACTCTATGATTAATTATTTATATCAATTTAAGTTAATAGATGCACATTTCAGAGGGGGCGCATTTTATGGCAGGGGTGCGTTTCTCGGCACAACACCTGCATACAGTGAACACGCAGCTTACACGTGCTTTGAAATATTTTTTCAGACCTTTGCATGCTGTCAAATGAAGCATATGTTGAAAATCTATATTTTTAATTACAGTATGTATTTACAGTGAAGTATGCATTTAACAAAATAAATGTAAATTATTTATCTAATCATCAGTAGCACTCTATACAATCTGGAAGGTGAAAGACTAATGATGCAGATTTTTCAAGGTCAAATCTGTTAAATTAGGCTCATTCATTGCTAGTGAATGAAAATAACAGTCAGTGGAAAGTGTAACTCTTTAATGATTCTCAACTGATATTGAAAATATCTGTGGAAAAAAAACTGAGACCACTTCAAGTTATTGTCAGTTCTCTAGTTTTGCCATTAATGGGTATGTGTTTTAAGTAAACTTCTCTAAATGATAACACTCTTACTTGAACAGCTGAAAGTACATTATCAGCAGTTTATAAAATAAACCTCAAAGGAACTTAACTTAAAAATGAAATATCTTTATTTGTGTTCTGAGGATGAACAAAAGCCTCAGATGATTGGAACAACATGAGGATGAGTAATTAATAACAGTATTTTCACTTTTGGTTGAAATAACCCTTTAATGGTATATCCAGAGAACCGATAATTACCTTAAAGTGATCTTTTAGTTTAACATTACTACTGTTTTAGTACTTCTAAATGCTTCAAAAAGTGCTTATATAAGCAAGTTAATAACATTCAATTTGATGTGATGTCATTGAGTAGTAAATAAAAATTGTGATAAAAAAAACCTTTTTAGAATTAGATCATGATTCTCAGATTTGGATCATAATTTAAGATGAATAAAGATTCCCGTCCTGCATTTTACTGTATTTAAAGGAGCATCTTAAACATTCTGCAAAATATATTGTGTTCCAGAGGAGAAATAACACCATATTCATTGGTGTGGGTGATGATGGAGGAATTGTTGGTGCTGTTTTATCTTCTTGACCCATTTTATATGCTATCCATGTCACAAAAATACCACCATATTCATGCTAATTCAGCTTATTTATGAGCAAAACACTATTATTCAAAAGCCCTTCTTTATTTTAATATTTTTACAATTCTTAAAGTCTTAAGACGACAATGTGAATGCTAAGTGAACCAGGACCAAATCTATAATCCCTGTGGTCCAAACTAAACTAACCAAGACAACAAATACAAACACACCCAAAATTAGCAGACCTGTCCCTTTAATTAGTGTCACTCACTCTTGAATCGTGTCCAATCAGCTCTTTGCACTCGTCGCAGGTGTTGGCGAACAGACTGTCGTAGCAGGGGATGCAGTAAGGGTTTTCCTCCGCCTGGATGTACTTTCTGCCATATAAAGACTCCTTACAGTTGTCGCAGTCGAAGCGCTCGCTCATGTTGCTCCTGATCCGAGTTCAGTCCCTGTAACACAAGAGGTGAGAGCCTTCAATCACAGAGAAAGACAAACTAACAAACACAGGCAGATCCATCATGAGGCAAAGTGACTATTACGTTTTATAGCTCTGTGATGATAGCTGGGAAATGAGAGGGAGGAAGCTGGAATTTCAGCACACGACTCTATTCTGCGTGTGACGTGGCAGCTGTAGTGCAGATTCAATGAGAGCCAAGTGTTACACATTTCAAAGTTCACCCCACACTTTTTTGCGATATAATCATTCTGGGCTGTTTTGCTTGGCCACAGAGTGTCGTGATTGTTTTGAGATGTTTGTGAGTTCAAAGTATTTTAACTTATAAGTAAAAATGCATGTCAAAGTCTTTTTTGAAATGTATAATTAGCCACAATATTGTAAATAATGTAGGAATTTAATGTTTACAAACATGTTGAATGGGTATTGATTAGTCACCTTACATGTTTTTTTTTTACTTGAATGAAATTGATATTATTTAATCAGCAATGGAGCGTTTAATTGGTTTAACGGAACAAAGACTTAATCAAATGCCGTGTTTACATGAACCCATATCATTCATTTATGTTACAGGTTTGATCAAATTTTTGGATGTTGCACTTGAACAAGGCGCCTCGCTCAGGCATCCGCATGCCAGAAAACAGACAAACCAGCCGCAGAGTGACAGATAAAAGGCCTTGAGATCACAGAGGTAAGACTATATTCTTGACTGGAAAAAGACCTCGTTCTGTTGGAGGTCTGCACATTTGAATGATTCACCAGCAAATATTTGTGAAGTAAACACTTGTGCCTTGGATGTGTAGACCACCAACGGTGAGAGCGTGTTTAGAGAACAGCAAAAGTGACAAGAACTCTTACATTTTAGAAAGAACAAGCACTGATCCTGAACAACACAGATGGGTGTGTGTTTTGATTTTGTAATTCCTGTCTCGCATCTTCCTAGAGGAAATTAGATCAGATTTGTTCAAATTTGCTACAATAACATATCTCGGGTTCACAATGCGACATAATAAAAAGCAGTACAAGCAAAACTCTATCTATAAATCTGACCCTGGATTACAAAAGTCTTGTGTTGCACAGGTATATTTCTTTCAATAGCTGATAATACATTATATGGGTAAAAACAATTTATTTTCTTTTATGCCAAAGTAAAGACATGGGGGCTCAGTGGTTAGTACTGTTGCCTCACAGCAAGAAGGTCACTGGTTCGAGTCCCAGCTGGGTCAGTTGGCATTTCTGTGTGGAGTTTGCATGTTCTCCCCGTGTTTGCGTGGGTTTCCTCCAGGTGCTCCGTTTTCCCCCACAGTCCAAAGACATGCGCTATAGGTGAATTGAATAAACTATAAATTGGCCGTAGTGTATGTGTGTGAATGAGTGTGTGTGGATGTTTCCCAGTACTAGGTTGCAGCTGGAAGGAAATCCGATGTGTAAAACATATGCTGTATAAATTGGCGGTTCATTACGCTGTGACGACCCCTGATGAATAAAGGGACTAAGCTGAAGGAAAATGAATGAATGAAATATATAAAAAGTAGACTTTTGATTAGTAATGTGCATTGCTAAATCCTCAGATTGCAGATTTTCAAATAGTTTTAATCTATGTCAATGAAAATAATATTTATATATAGCTTTAGGATTGAATCTTATTTCACAATAATGTAGTTTTGTCAATTTTCTTGTATTAAATATGCAAAAGTACTTCTCTTTTTGAGGTATATGTTAAATAAGCTCAATGACAAGATCTTAATTTTAGGTCTGCATCAAATTAAACATACAAATTGGATTTAATAAACATAGAAAGTATAAAAATGTAAAGTAAAATGTCCACTGTTTCAAAAAACCTTTTTGAAAATAAAATGTCAAATTTGGGTGAAATATTGTTCCATCGTCATTCAGGTTGACAGCTTTATTTATGTAAAAATGAAACAACGACTGTTTCCTTCTGTTCCTTACGCTCAATGTCTGCTCTAGTTTGTCAACGGTTTGGATTATGCTTGGTTTTGGTGTGTTCTTCCTCTGTAATTATTAAATTGATATATTTCAATCTTTATCTTTGTGCGCCTTTGCACATCCTACCAACGTTCCATGACAACTCCCAACATTGTTTTCAAGGTATATGTTTAATTATTAACATTTATTAACAATTATTAATAGTATAAGTTAATTATTATCAACGACATGGACGAGTTTGTGTTTTATATTTTGCAATGTCTACATCAGACAAATAATATTTGAAAAGATATTAGAATTGTAAAAAGATTTATTTTAAATTGTAACAATTTGCCATTTTTACATCATTTTGTTTATCAAATAGTGAACCGCCTGGGTAAGACCTCAAAAACATAAACAAAAATCGTACATTCCTACATTACAATGCAATCGTACATCATAAGCATAGGGGTCTAGGACAATACAGATGGCTTTGTGTTTTTTATTTATTTGGTAATGCCTGTCTTGCATCAGCCACTCTTCATAGGGGAGAACAGATCAGATTTGTTCCCATTCGCTACAATAACATACCACACGTTCACAATGCGAGGTGTTAAAACCATTTACAGTACGCACATAAACTAAGAGTGTAATAACAACACCGGCTTGACCTCACCGTGAGCGTTCGGCTCTGCCAGTGCCCGTCACAGAATAATATTGTTACAGCGTTGCGGCAACGCTATCAGGTTGCCAAAACATTAGCGAGACGTTGGAGGAAAGCCTTATGATAAGTGATAGGCCTCCCTGTTAGAGACTAGCCCCAGTGTATCAGTTTCCAGCCAGCTAATAATAATAATCAGCCACCACTAAAATAATGAATCTATCTGCGCTGCCCGTCTTACGCATGGAGGGTGGGTGTAATCATGGGATACGAGATGAAAGATTTCAGCCAGCGTGTTTCATCTTTCCTCTGGCATGACAAAAGACTCAAATGATGGTGGGTGTGAAAGGCTAAGATAAAAAAAAGGGTGACGCGCTTCCCAAAGCTTCATAAATAATCAGTTGACAGTCTTTTACTACGGTGATAGCACTTACTCTCAGCTCTAAAAGCTTCTTTCCTCTGGATGTGCTCGTAAATTAGGGAGTGTTAATGTTTAAGGCTCCTGCGGCCCCTGCTTTACATCATTACAGAGCTGCGTTTGACGGAATGCGAAACGCCTCTGCTCACATCAAGGGGATCGTGCTTGTGTTTTTCTTGATGACAGGTCATGACGTGACATGCTTATTTTTCCTAGTTCATTTATTCAAGGGTACATTAAAATGCACATTTTCTATTGTTTGGCTTTGTACAAATGAGGCAAGCAAGGAAAATGTCATGTAGATACTTAGGATACTTAGGAATTAATAATTGATAAAGTGTATTAAGACTTTATCTTAATATAGACATTGAAAAGTTTTCTTGAAAATTGGTAAATTATTACTTTACATTAATATGTAATTTTTTGATTATTCGAAGATATGTATACAGATATTATATAATATACAGATATTATATATATTATTATAGTTAATTTTTAGCTACATCCTAGAAATTGGCACACACTGACAAACTAGATTTTTTTAAATAGATTTACCCTTCTTATTTATTCTGAAAAAGGTTTATAATCTATCTACTTTTATGCATTCTTTATACTTTTATAGCAATTTTTATGCCCAGCAGTGATTTTTTTGTATTACAATTTTAAGATTAATCATGATTTAATCGCATCCAAAATATTTGCATTTATATATAATTTGTATCTAAATATTAATAAACATTCTCTATGTTTATGCATATATATATCACTAATTATTTTATATAATATAAAAAAATCACTCCTTTTTTAAATGCTTTTTAAAAATTCTTAGTAAAAAAAAATTGTTGATATTGTAGTACACTACATTTTATTTAATAAAATCAGAATTTCAGATTTTTTGTTAAAGTTTCAAGTTTTCATATAATATTTCATCTAAATATTTATTAGATCTCAGCTTTATTTCATAGAATTTTTCAAAATCAATAATGCTACAACAACCTGATGCCCTTCAGAAGTATCATGAAAACCATGTAACCCAGCAGCTGTTTTTAAGTCCAGAGCCAGGTTTTCCACAGGTGTGTGAACACCTGGCATTCATCCCACAACCACCATCTACTTCCATCAAACCCCTGTGCTAATGACTTCCTGCCAGCTTAACAGACTGAAAGGAGGATAAGTAAATCCTAAATGCAGCATGTTTGGATGAAATCTAAATGATCTCATAAACATCTTATAAATGTACAGTACATGGACAAAATATGTTGCTTATAATGAAAGCGGACAGATATATGCGTCTTTTCTTTTGATTTGGCAAGAATACTGCATGTTAAATTTCACATTAAATGTAATCTAAACACAGTACGGGCTGTTTGCACATGCCAGAAAGAATCACCAACAGTGTTTGGAAAGCCTCATCGTTCACCCCAATAACGTCAATAATAGCAGTCCTGCAGCTTCACTACAAGTGTGTTTACAGTCTCTGGGGAAACGCAGACTTACTTTCAATAACTCCTTCCTGCTAATCATTAAAGATGAGGCATACTGTACAGAGGAAATATTGTTCCAGCTCAGATGATACATATATAAATACATCTTTAGTCAAGGATAATGACTGTTATTACTTCCTCTCTATGTTCAGCTTCTATAGAGTTATAGTATAACTTAAAATATAAGAGTTCTTTTTAATGTTATACCTGTTAATGCAACCTTTCTTTTGAAACTTATGTCAATATCAAGATAATACTGTACAGTGCTAAGCATATAGGACTACACCCCTCACTAATCTCTTTTTAAACTTCATATTTTCTATAGGATGCTTTACAATATTATATTTCTGCATATATATTAGACTAGTCAGCACTGAAGCCAAATCTGGAGCTAATCTAACAAAATAACTTACAATAACAGTCCAAAAATTAGTAGCCCAAATTTGTGTTATGGAAAAATAATAAATAAAAATGTTAAAAAGAGGAAAAATCAAGAGAAACAAAAAGTATATATACAAAATGTAGTTTACATTTTGTATATTTTTTGTTTCTCTTGATTTTTCCTAAATTATTATTTTTAAATGATGACTAAATTATTATTTTAATAAATATATCTGTTTAATAAATCAGTTTTCTTCAAATGCACCAAAATATATTACCTATATTCACTGAAATATATTTTTAAACTAGGGTGTACTCGTTTATGTTGAGCACTGTATATTGTGATTATATTTTCGGCAATTATTGAAGAACTGGAACATTTGATAGCATCATACGCCTAAGAGCAGTAAGTGGAAAAAGCAGCATGGGAGTAAATGAACTGAATTTGAATTGAATTTGGACTTAGGTGGAGGGCATGATGTCATCAATGACCCCAAGGCTGGACGTCCAGAAGTGATTTATTCCAGAAGCATGGAAAAAAAGTCCGATCTGGCTTTGGTTGAAAGCTTACATGGTTTTAGTACAGAACCGCAAGCAAGCCTCTGACACACTGCAGTTGAAAGTGTAAGCAGGAGTTTTGCCTCCTTTGCGTAAAGTGTTTTGTGACTGATGAACTGGCCTGTGGTTAAATACCAAAACTGTGAGCAAAACAGACCTTGAGGGCTGAGGATGTCCAACAAAACACCATGACCCGTCAGCTCTGTTTATTTAATCTAGTCTGCAAAATGTCACTGCTTTTAGACAAACCATCAGAATATTTCACACTGAGACTACAAGAAAAACAAAAGGTGCTTTAGCGTTGATGCTGTCTCTTTTATTTTATACATATGTATATAGACAATAAATAATTAATTTATGATTATTAATAGTTAATTGCCAGTAATTAAAGGTTAAAAGTTGCATTCATCAAATGTATCTTGTATATATACAGTGCTCAGCATAAATGAGCACACCCCATTTTGAAAATCAATATTTTTATCCTTTTCTCAGTGAATATAGGTAATATATTTTGGAGCATTTAAACAAAATAGATTTACGAAGCATACACATTTATAAATGTCACCAAACATCTATAAATAAGAATATAATACATTTAAATTCATGTGAAAATTAAAGCTACAAAATTGAACCAAAATGTTGTATATTTTTTGTTTCTAATATTTTTCCCTAACATACGAAGTTGGGTGCACTAATTTTTGGACTTTTGTCGTAGTTATTCTGTTAGATAAGCTCCTGATTTGGCTTCAGTATACTGACTAAAATAATGAATAATATGCACAAATAAAATATTCTAAAAGCATTCTAAAATATTAATTTAAATTAATATTAGAGATTTGTGAGGACTAAGAGATTTTTTGTACTTGCATGTGCTGAGCACTGTATTTATAAATAACAAACCACATATTAAGAGTCTGCTATTTTAGTATTTATATTTATTTTATTAGTAGTTTTAATTTACTAGTTTTTTTCTGTTTTCAGTTTAATTTGAAAGTTGTAGTAATGTTGTTTTTTAGCATTTTTACTGTTTAAATAATTTGTATAAACAGTATAAATAAACTACATTTATTTGCATTTGAACTGTATTTTTTCTTTGGTAACAAATATGTATTAGTTAATGTTAATTAGTTATGGAAGGTCGCTGGTTCGAGCCTCGGCTGGATCAGTTGGCGTTTCTGTGTAGAGTTTGCATGTTCTCCCTGTGTTTGCGTGGGTTTCCTCCGGGTGGTCAGGTTTCCCCCACAAGTCCAAAGACATGCGGTACAGGTGAATTGGGTAAGCTAAATTGTCCGTAGTGTATGAGTGTGAATGGGTGTGTATGGATGTTTCCCAGAGATGGGTTGCAGCTGGAAGGGCATCCGCTGCATAAAACATATGCTGGATAAGTTGGCGGTTCATTCCGCTGTGGCGACCCCAGATTAATAAAGGGACTAAGCCGAAATGAAAATGAATGAATGAATAATTAGTTATGTATTAGTTAAAGTTAGTTAATTTAGTAAGATGAACAAACAATGACCGTTTATTACAGTATTTATGCATCTTTGTTAATGAAAAGTTCGTTGTTCACTGTTAGTTTATGCACTGTAAAAAATAAAAAGTTAAGTTAAGCCAAAAATTTGAAAGCAACCGGCTGCAAAGAAATTGAGAGTTTATTCAACTTCAGTGGCTGAAATTGACTGAAAACAGTTGACTGAAAAGGCTGGTTTAAGTCAAATATACTTTACAGGATAAGTCGATTCAAAGTTATTTGGCACAACTTCAACCACGGATGTTTAAAAACCTCAAAATTTCTTTGCAGCCGGTTGCTTTCAAATTTTAAGTTAACTCTTTAAGTTAACTTTTATTTTTTACAGTGCAGGAAGTAACAGCTTAAATGAACAAATCAATATTTTACGTCTCCTCAATCGAATTCTTTATTTTCACTGAACAAACAGTTCTAAAGATGCAGTTAAATAGTTTTTTTATGAGTAGACTCAACACTGAGCTCAAAAATATGTCCACATAACTTGAGTTAACAATTTGTAAGTTGGATTCTTTTACCGTGTGTTAAATGACAGGTCATGTTAACTCACTAATGTTAAAAAGCATGGATATTAATAATGCATTAGTGAATGTTGAACTATGATTTTATATACGTTTTTATAATACACTTTAATGAATGCATTCAGAATAAACAAGATCTACATAAAAATAAACAATTATACAGACTGTAAGTGTTTGAAGATACTGCATGATGCAAATGTAGTCCCTATGCACCTGTTTTTGACACAATATCTCAGAATAAATCTAGTCTGCATTACTTTCCCTATTCATCAATTATTTGGTTGCAAATATTATAGATTTATAAACTGCAATGAAATGTATTCATCATATATTTAAAGTACTGGTTCTCATCATTGACCTTATTTAGATAAATTTAGATAATATTTTGCTTCTGACCGTATTATTGTAGTAGTTTTACATAACATACCCACTCTCTACCAATCTTTTATAAATTTTTTGTTGCTCGAGGATGATGAACACAGAGATGACACACAGCTTTAGCCTCCAGCATAGGCAGTCTCATCTGCTGGAGTCTTCTTCCAGTACATGTAGAGCTGCTGTCAGCCCGTCTTCCTCTATAAAGGAAATAAGGATTCTGGCGGCCACAGACCAGCTCTTAAATATTTCAGAGCAGCTCTCTTGTCGCCGCCTGGTCCTGTCTCTATCTGAAGGATATGGCGGCGCTTCTCCGAATAGTCTGTGAGATTCTTGGGGAATGACAAGGCCACAATGGCATGTTTGTGTAAGTTCAGAGAGGCCGAGCTGAAAGGGAGCAGGGCTTCAGGGGCAACGCTCAACAAGACCCCCGTCCCGCTGCAGCTTCACAGACAACAACACTAATCCTCTGACCAAACTCCCATCACGCTCTGCTTGACTTTAAACGGGCCGCCAGTGCCTCCCGCTGGGAATCTGACCCGGGCCCTTCCTGTTCCTGGGGTCCAGCCAGAGCCCGAACGGTCAAACGTCTGCTGGCCTATGGGAGGCTATGGCCACTTGCCACCTCACCACGGTTATTACACAACACAGCCAGTTCAGTCACTTGTTTTATCCTCTAAAATTGTCTGGCTATTAAAAACATGGATTTAAATATGCCTTCATTGGCCATAACAAATATGGACAAACCCAACAGTAGGTTTAAAAATGTAACTCAGTCATTGGGATATACCTCACCCAAATTTGGTTTTGTTTGTAAATTATGCTTAAATAACATCTACAGTAGTCAAAATTTGAAGTGAATTTAGAAAAAGTTTATGAATTCGAGGTAAAACTATTGATCAACACCCACTCTTGCCTTGGGAAAATTTTGAAAAACCTTTTTGATCCGCTTCAAATGTTGACTGCTGTACATTTAGTCATTTAGCAGATTCTTTTGTCCAAAGTGACTTAAAAATGCGATGACAAATAAATAACCAGCATTAGTTGTGTGCAAAATGTATGGAATGCAATATTCTCAGTTTGATATGGGAAAACTTTACTTGAAAGGGAAAGGAATGGTTACTACGTAACCCTCGTTCCCCGAGGGGGGGAACGGAAATGCTATGTGGAAACTTCCACTATGGGGATTTCGTCAGAAAGCCAATCATCTGAAGAGTAATTAAACGGGCCAATGAAATGCCAATGAGTTGGTGGTATCAGCGCACACAACTGGCAGCAATCACAATCAATTTCGGGGAACGAGGGTTACGTAGGAGGGAACTACAATGCTATGTGGAAACTACCACTATGGGGAAATGTATGGAAAACGCCACAGCAATTGAACCTTACCACGAGAGCGCACCATCATCACCAAAGACGCAGCCCTCCAACGTGTCCCCTGACCCTTATTTACCTTACTTACCTGCTAAGGCTTAATTATATTAAAAAATACACCTAGTTTCTAGGAATTTTAAAATACGACAGTACGTTGGGAAAGCGTGCAGTCTCAATAGGGAGGACCCTGCGGAGGCCACCTGCTGCCCAAATGGGGAGACCTGGTGGCAAGAAGACATATGGACTAACCCTGAGATGGGGAAGTACACATATGAAGGATGGTTAGCGGGGAGGGAAGACACGGGCCCGCCAAGAGAACTATACCGTGGCTGAGTAAAGCATATGGGTTCGCCAGTGGGGATCGCACATAGCAGGCACCTATACCCAAAACACGAGCTGACCAAGTGGGCATGTCAACAACGTAGTGGGCCAGGCACCTCGGAGGAACTCTGTAGGGTTCGCCAGATGGGGAACTCAACTGATCAGAGTAAAAAATGCACACGTATTTCTGTGTTAGAGAGAAAAGGCGCTGCAAGCGTGTTACAACACCAACCGAATTTCCTTATTCACCGGGGTTAACCAGCACACGTGAGGAAATTGGCTCCACTCGAAGATTATAAAATCTCGCAAATGTATTAGGTGTCGCCCAGCCCGCAGCTCTACAGATATCTGTTAGAGAGGCGCCGCGGGCTAACGCCCAAGAAGAAGCGATGCTCCTAGTGGAGTGCGCCCTCACTCCTGGGGGACACGGCTCGCCCTGGCTTGAATAAGTGAGGGAGATGGCATCCACTATCCAGTGGGCCAACCTCTGCTTGCATACGGCACTTCCCTTCTGCCGACCCCCGTAACAGACAAAGAGCTGCTCAGAGGATATAAAGCTCTGAGTGCGGTCCACATAAATATGCAGAGCACGAACAGGACACAGCAATGAAAGGGCTGTGTCTGCCTCCTCCGAAGGCAGCACTTGCAGGTTCACCACCTGGTCTTTAAACAGTGTGGTAGGAACCTTGGGCACATATCCAGGCCAGGGTCTCAGGATCACATAAGAGAATTCCAGCCGAATTCCAGGCACGAATTACTGACTGAAAATGCCTCCAGGTCCCCGACCCTCTTGATCAATGCCAACGCAACCAGCAGAGCTGTCTTCAGGGACAGAAATCTCAGGGATACTGAGTCGGTTCGAACGGAGCCCCGCGTAGGCTCGTAAGCACTACGGAGAGATCCCAAGAGGACCTCGGGGTGGATTTAATTGCCTCGCACCTCTAAGGAACCGGGTGACGAGGTTATGCCTTCCCACGGCGCCGCCATCCACCGCGTCATGATGAGCGGAGATGGCAGCGACGTACACCTTCAGTGTGGAGGTTGACAGCCTCTGCTCCAATCTATCCTGAAGAAAAGAAAGAACGTGGAGGTTCCAGAGATCTGGGCGAGGGTGCCAGATGGTTCACCAGGGAGGGGCTGTCTAGAGGAGAGAGAGTTCTGAAATCCAGGTTCGGTTGGGCCAGAGAGGCGCAACTAGCAAGACCTGCTCCTCATCCTCCCTGAGCTTGCACAGTAACTGCGCTAGTAGGCTCACTGGGGGAAACACGTATTTGCGCATGCCCTGAGGCCGGCTGTGAGCCAGTGTATCTGTGCCGAGGGAAGCCACAGTCAGGGAATAAAATCACTGGCAGTGGGTGCTCTTGGAGGAAGCAAACAGGTTGACCTGGGCTTCCCCGAAGTGTGCCCATGTCAGCTGGACAGACTCGGGGTAAAGCCTCCATTCTCCCTGGAGCGGAAGCTGCCGTGAGAGCGCATTGGCTGCACGGTTGAGCTTGCCGGGGATATGAATGTCACGCAGCGATTTCAGCCACGTATGACTCAAGAGGAGCAGATGGCGAGCGAGCTGAGACATGCGGCGGGAGAGGATACCCCCCATGCGGTTGATATATGCCACCGTCGCCGTACTGTCAGTCCTGACCAGCATGTATTTATGCTCTAACACTGGTTAAAAACGAGAGCGAGATACACTGCCAACAGCTCCAGGCAGTTGATATGTCAATGCATCCGGGATCCTTTCCACTGACCCGCAGCTGCATGCCCGCAATATGTGCTGGAGGTCATGACGACGTGCCTGGACACTTGTTCTAGAGGCACACGACCTGTAGAAACGCGGGTCCATCCATGGACTAAGGGCACGGCGACACAGCGGAGTGACAGTCACCCGGTGTGTGCCCGCGTGCCATGCTGGTCTGGGGACCCGATCGTGAAGCCAATGCTGAAGCGGTCTCATATGGAGCAATCCGAGTGGTGTGACTGCGGAAGCCATATGCCCCAGGAGCCTCTGAAATAATTTCAGTGGGACCACAGTTCTCCTGTCGAACTTCTTCAAACAGGTCAGATCAGCTCCGTCATGGTGATTGAGTCCAGCTCCCCCCGAGAAAAGAGATGCTCTGCACAGGGGCGAGCTTGCACTTTTCTCGGTTGACCCGAAACTCCAACAGGTCGAGGTGCTCCCGGGGAAAGGAAACCACAGCATCCAGAAACACACGAACGACAAAGACGCGTTGTTCGACCGTGTTGCTCTTTTTTAGGAAACTTGCTTTCTTATACAAACTGCTCTTGCAGAACCGGACCAGAGAAACGGCCAGGGACGGGAGAATGGACCCAGCTCGACCGCCGCTGCTCGCGTTGTAGCTCGCTCTGGGACCAGGAGAAACAGCCTGCTCTAGCCGGCAGCTTTCTCTTTCTCTCTCTTGATCGAAGTCGGAGGAACAGCAAAAATAACTCTTTCAGTTGCGTGAGGCTTCTGAAACTGAAAAGTTACGGTTTCAGAGCATGGCTGGCATTTTATACACGAATTGATTGTGATTGCTGCCAGCTGTGTGCGCTGACACCGCCAACTCATTGGCATTTCATTGGCCTGTTTTATTACTCTTCAGATGATTGTCTTTCTGACGAAATCCCCAAAGTTTCCACATAGCATTTCCGTTCCCCTCCCGCTGGGGAATGATCTTTCAGTCATCCTTTACTTGCCATTCACATATTCCAAATGTGATGTGGCATTGCTTCATAATTTTTTTTAAACCATAAGAACGAATTTGCTCTAAACACCCAATTTTTTTTTGTGGAATATATGTGTCCTAATAGTGTTTTTAGCAACGTTGCACACTAAAAAATGTGTTTTAGGGTTTCGTGACTCTTTAAGTTCTTTCTTCTGCTGAATATAAAATAAGACAAAAAAACTTCTTCAAAACATCCTCATTTTTGTGTTGAAAAGATGAAAGAGTCAACTTTAGGGTGAGTAAATGGTGAGAAAAGGAATTCATTTTTAGGTGAACTATCTCTTTAAGGGTCAAACAGAGTAAGGAGTGCAAGTAGGATGATAAAGGTTTATAAATGAAACTGGCAAGTGAAAATGCAGCATATGGATGAACAGACTGCAGCACAGTGAGATCAGTCTGCCGCTGGAGCAGATCCAGAAACAGTGATAGTACCAGATTTGATTTACAGTCAGCAGAAAACATCACACCAGCACATACTACTGTATATCATCTGAGGCCACACTATAACACAATATTGCCAACTATATTCTAATTATCATTCACAAATTATAATTTTCATTTCAAATATAGTGCATTTGTTCTTTTGCCAAAACAATAAAAGTTGCTTAATATTTTTTCCAGTACATTAAAATGTTTTTAAAGAAATGTTATAAACCAAAAATTTAATGAGTATATTTTGAACATGATATAACGTGAGTAAACGTATCATTTGATGAAATATTAGTTGACTCTTTTTAAGGATCAGAGTGTGACCCAGAAATAACAATTAATTTAATCTTTATTATGATATATATATATATATATATATATAATAATTTTTATTATTAGAAATTTTTTTGTGGAAAGAAAAGAAAGCTGAAAGGAACTCACAAAGGTCTAAAACCTTATGAGGGTTAATGCCAATTTTGTGGTGAATTATCTCTTTAAAATACAATACAAAATTGTATGCTAGACACATACACCCATGCAAGAATGTTTTTGTATTTTTACATAAATATGTCTGCTCCACTTAATGCCAATGAAACATTATTTCAACTCATATTTTGACATCTGCACAAAAGTTATTTGAAAGATAAAAGTAGACGCTAAATTTTAATCTGACTACTCTGTATATCTTTCATTCATTCGTTTTCTTTTCGGCTTAGTCCCTTTATTAATCAGGGGTCGCCACAGCGCAATGAACCGCCAACTTATCCAGCACATGTTTTATGCAGCGGATGCTGTCCAGCTGCAACCCAGCACTGGGAAACACCCATACACACTCATTCACACATATACACTACGGACAATTTAGCTTATCGAATTCACCTATACCGCATGTCTTTGGACTTGTGGGGGAAACCGGAGCACCCAGAGGAAACCCACAGGAACACAGGGAGAACATGCAAACTCCACACAGAAATACCAACTGACCCAGCCGAGGCTCAAACCAGCGACCTTCTTGCTGTAAGGCGACAACGCTACCCACTGCGCCACTACGCCGCCCTATTCTGTATATCATTTTTCTTTTTTCTTTTTTTTAAAAATCATTTGATGCAGAGACCAGAATAGGACACTAATCTATATGACCCCTACATATTGACTCTGAAATTTTGAGGTCAGACCGTCTTGACAAATCTGAAGTGCTAAAATGAAGAGCTGACAGATTCCAAGAACAGGACGGCAGTGCTGTCAGTCTGACAAAACACTTATGCTTCTGTTGTAAAGTCACAGTATCAATCTAATCCGAGAAAGCTCTGGTGGAGAAGATACATGTGCACTTGCTTTGCTGTTGAAGATTGGCTCTCATCACATCAGATAAAGCAGAAACAGCAGAGAGAGAGGGGAAAGAGAGGGAGAGCGAGCCTTATCGCAGGAAGCAGGGAGGCAATTGGTGATGAAGATGAGATAACATTCAAAACAAACCCAAACGTTTGCTCTTGCTCATTCACACATCATCTCTATTATTAAAGTACTTGGTGCATGACAGGTGAAAGAAGAACCGTCCCTTCCACTTACATTAGATGTTTTTTTTTTTTGCATAAAATAGGTCATGATGCAGAGAAACCAATAAATATCTTAAAGTCATTGCATAAGGTTTGTGAAGTATTTAAACACCATGCTGGGTTATATTATGAATCTTGAAAGAATTAATTTACTGATGTAAAGGATGCCATATCCCACATGAAAATAACTATAGTAATTTATAGTAAATACATATAGTGTTTTTGAGCTGCACTATAGTAAAGTGTTAATAAATGTGTAAATTCATAAAAAATAAATGACAATAAAAAAAAAAACAATATAGCATTTACTTTTAATTACTACATAATTTTTTATTATAGGATTGCTGTTTTGTTATTACTAAAATGAACTAGTATTACAACTGTAAATGATTTTAGCCACTGAACCAAAATAAGCCAAATAAAATGTTTTATAGAAATATAAATATAATTTTTTTAAAAGTGGTATCCTATTTTTTCCCTAGCTAAAAATATAAAATGAACATTTTGACTTCTGTTCATTTTTAGTTTTATCATACGTATATATTTTTAGTTATCATTTATTTAATGAATGAATTATAATTCAGTAAAAATTAATCACTTACCAATACCTTTTTTTTTTCAAATCAGTTTTATTTTAATTTACAGAGCACTCTTTGAGATCTCCTGATCTATCATAATCCTATTGGTAATGGCTGTGCTTGTGAAATTGGCCTTTTGTTGTTTACTCTCTGTGGAGAGAACGCTTTGACAGTGTTAGTAAATGATCCGTTCGACTGCCGCCACACAGTTTAAATCCAACACATTTTCTCTAGTGTGACCACAATAACAGCTAACGCACAAACTGGCCAGAGACAATGTCGCAACCGCAGAAGACTTGGTGAACTCATCTTTAGTCACAGCAGACGTCAATGACCACAGAACGACCATCATCAGCAAATAAATAACACAGTCTTCTTCGCAAAGCAACATGCTTTGACGCAAACCAGACAACAACCTGTATAAACAAATCCTCTTTCTTTTTATTACACTAATGTATTATTAATCTCTGCAAGGGATTCAAACACTACAATAGCCTCATAGACTCTTGTGTCACTGATCAGTAGTGTGTTTGTTCATTTCTGAGCCTCTTCTATTTTAGCACATGTTAGATGTGAGACAGGAACAAGCCAGAGGAACAGACACAAACCAGGCCAAACATGTCATTTCCACTGAGCCCTTAAAACACAGCCTTGTGCCGCACGACGATGGTAAACATCAATGAACATTAATGAGCACCTGCTTCAGGAGCTAGCATTAAGAAGGATGTCATTTTCCTAGCTTTAAATCCAGATGAGAGGTGTGAATAAATGCTATGAAAATCACCCTCACAAACCGCAGAATATATGGATGCTAATGCTAACTGCCTCCACAGCAATAGTGGCATTATTTGACCCAGTCGTTTCACGTTTTTATACTTCATCTGCGCCTAGAAGGTTTAGCTAAAGGCTAGAGCTGCAGTCATTAAACAGGACACGCAGAGCTGAACAGGCAATTAGCAAAGCCCCAAAGCTATTGTCAACAGCTAACATAAGTCTCTGTGCTTTAGTGAAGAAAAGGAGGAAATCTTTTGTTTTATAGAAAGAAATTCTAAATTACAGCCAAAAGACATAGCCAAAGTGAACAAAAAGAGGCACAATAATACAATTATTATCAAGCTAATTTTACATTAAAGTTTCTGTTAACAGTAGCTATAGTCTCGTCACGGTGATAGCTCACTTGCTCATATAAAAGTGTTTTAGCATATTGCTAGGTGATTTTTGTGATGGTTTCTGTGGTTTTGATATGCAGTTGCTATGTAAGTGGTTTCTATGGGTTTACTGTGCAGTTACTAAGGTATTCTAAATGTGTAAATGTTGATCATGAAGTTGCTAAGGGAGTTTTAGCAGATTGCACATGGCTATTTTATGTGGTTCTGACTTGAATCTGATCATTAATCTGATAATTACTCTAACATATACTATGCAAGAATAATAAGGGAATACTATGTGTAAACTGTACATGCACTACATTTAAATGTTATTGATCAGCAACATTATTATTATTTGAATATTTCTTTTTATTCAGCAAGGAAACATCAAGCTTTCCCAGAGATGGGTTGCGGCTGGAAGGGCATCCGCTGCGTAAAACATATGCTGGATAAGTTGGCGGTTCATTCTGCTGTGGCGACCTCAGAATAATAAAGGGACTAAGCCGAAAAGAAAATGAATGAATGAATGAAACATCAAGCTGATCTAAAGTTATCAAATAAATGCAGCCTAAAGGATAAGAAATATTGTTCAACCACAAAAAATTATACCACACCTAAACATTTAAAATTGGAATGATAATATATAATTTTGCTATAGTAGAAACCGATAAATACTGTAGAGGTAGCAAAGCACATTGATGGATTTTTTACCATGACATTTATTACTTTATAAAATGCTATGGAATCATACCCCAACCAAAAATATAGTGACACTTTTTTTTGTTAGCGTTTGCTCTGCTGTAACTACATCTGCATTTCAGGTCTGCTTCTCCTCAAGCTACTGCACCAAGGAAAGGTGCAAATAGCGGTAGATTTATTCATGATCTGTATTTATATCCATGTAGAGGGTAAAAAAAGGACTCGCCCACATATTTCTTTCTGTGTAGTGAGAGACAGAGGGAAAAAACTGCCATACATTACAGTTTAACATCTGCTTTCTATTGACAAAAGTATGCAGTTGACTCCAGAGTGCCAAAGCAGGTTTTGGAGAGTCACTACCCCAAGAATGCTGGAAGGGCTGTCTTTTCTTCACTTTTCTGTGGTATTTGCCGGTAAGTGCTTCAGAGGCAAGAAGAATACGAAGATAGAAACTGACAGTATGAAGGGCGGACTGGGATGAAGAGAAAGGCTTAAAAAAAGGAGGTTTGTATGGTTTGAGTTGTATCAGGTCATGGGATCCAACACAAACCAGAGAAAGACCTGGTGAATCAAATGTTCACAGCTTTGTTACATTAAAAGGAGGAGAAGATGAGGACAAAATGAGAGTGCTGGAGAGAGGGTCTTTAAACTGGAGTGAAGACAACTGAGGTTGGGTTATTGATGGGGAGGAGTGTTTAGAGGATAATGTAAGACAGTAAGAAAGAGGCAGTGAGTATATTATTGCTCCCAGAACAAACAAACACAATTGTAATCCCAGGAGCCTGCTCGCTATTCTGTTTCCCAGTAGCTACAGTACGCGGAGTTGAATTTATGACCAAACATGGTCATTGGCGTCACTGTCCTCCATGTGTCATCAGCCTTCTGTAACTGAACGCGCCTTTGCTTTAATGTCTGAGAACTGCGACATAAGTCACATACGCTCAGGTGAATACCAGCACAAGCATCTATGAGTGAGAGAGGAAAGTGAGGCAGAACGAGGAATGGAAGGGGAGCAGGAAAAGTGAAGCTAAAAAAAAAGACATAAGGAAATAAGGCGGCAAATGGGGATGGAAAAACAAGGTAAAATTGAAAGCTTAGGGGAAAAGGGAAAGTAAATTATATTGGAAAAAGGAAAGCAAAGTGGAAAAGAGAATTAGAAAGGTAAAAAAACAAAAAAACAAAGTAAAATTAAAAAGGGAAAATAGTGTAAAATAAAACACAAGTGGAAAGAAATAAGGAAATAGGAAAACAAAGGGAATAGGGAAGAGGAAAGCAAAGGGAAGTTAATAAAACAAATTCAATAGAAACAATTAAAGGAATTAAAAATGGGGAAAATGGAAAGCAAATGGGAAAATAAAATTGGAAATCAAAAGAAAAAGGAAAATGAAGAGCGGAAATATTATTGGGAAATAATATAAATGGAAAGCAAAAGAAAATGAAATGGGAATGGAAAAGGAAATGGGAAAGGAGAAAGCAAAGGAATAGGAAAAGGAAAACAACAGGAAAAATATAGCATTGAAAAAGAAAACAGGAGAGTCAATTGGAATTGGAAAGAAAGTAAAAAGGGAATTGGGAAGCTGACTGCCAAAGCTCAAATAGCAAAATCAGTAACTGTGTCTTTCTTCTCGAAGCTGTATTGCACTTGACTTGAAAGGAACCAATGCTTGAGTTGATCACTCATCGAATGTGAAGTGTGGACACAGGATGCCTGAGCGCTGCCCGTCCAGCTCCGAGTATTCCTAGAACAACCCAATGATTAGAGCACACTTCTGCAGAGTATTGGCAAAGCTACACGTCAGATGTCTGGACTCGTTCTTCTCCACACAGAGTAGAAAATAAAGACACAGAAAGGTGGTCTGGCAAACACAAGGGGCATTTGTAAAGCATTTCCTTGGGATAAGAGTGGGCTCCTAAATTTCACCAGTGGTTTTTCAACACAAGCTTTTTAACCTCTGGAACACTAGCCTTGATCAGATGTCGTTTGATGTTGTTGATGGAAACTGCTCTTGAGCTCAAAGCTTCATCCTCAACATGACAAATTATTTACAATGGTTAAAATAATCGCTGGTGAGGTTGATTGAGCGTAACATTCAAGCTCGCCTTTCCAAACCCGCTTTATAGCAATGTCAAATGACAGCATTGACTGAGACGTTTATTGACGTTCACAGACTAGACGACAGTGTAATTGAAGAGGCCAAACTCATCCACTCAGTTACCAAGAAAGAATTTCAAGTAAATCTCTCCTATGTCGTTTTCAATCTCTTGCTCGTTTTTTCCAGCTCAAATATTTGACGGATATCTCTGAGAAACGCAAGTTTGTTCCAGTCGTTTCTGAACAAAGTTGATGTGCTCTGACCTGTTTGAAGTAAGAAAAACAATGGGATCGGTGGGAACATAGTTGTGATTAGTTGAGTCAAGTTGTGATTTTCCTTCATGTGCCTTAGCATAGCAGGCTGTGAGGGGGTTCAAGGTCTTTCTTATTTGCTCTCTTTGTTTGTACTTCTCTCTCTCTCTCTCTCTCTCTCTCTGCTAGTCACAACTGTTCGTTGGCATCACAGAGCAGCCTGTTAGGTCTAGTCTCCAAGGTTTTTGGTGATATCTTCTACATTCTTTCTCTTGTCAACACAGAGCAAATAAGCCAAAGTGCTTTGTTTTTTACACTTTATACGTTTGTGTAGAATAGCATCAAACTCTTTTTTAACATCAAATTCTCAGTAAATGAATGTTCAGCTTTTAGGTACTATAAAATACTGCATAACAATGTTTAGAAGGTGAAATATTACATGAGTCAATGCAATTTCTTTATATGTTATTGCATATTTTTGTATGAGGTTTTAAAAAAAAATAATAATCAGAGAAAAGTACAGCCTAAAACCTTGATTTGTAAGATTAAAATATAAAATTATCCTAATATTTTGGTAGAAAATATTGGTGTGTAGATATTAATAAAGTTACATTTGCAACAAATTGAAGAAATATTTTCATTAACTAAATTTACTATATTGCCATTCCAAAATTTGTGGTTGGTAATAAAAAAATACAATATAAACATGTAATTACCATTCATTTTAAGCTTAATTTAAAATAATATCACACCAACATATATGTTATATAATATTTTGGGATTTTCTATATGCCATTTTAAGATCAACAAAGTGTTCCATATTAGTGTATAGTGCCTTTTTATCTTCGCTCCAAAATATGCACTGCCATTTGGCAATATGTGAAGTTCTAAGAAATTATATTAAGATATAAAGTGTTTAAATCTCACAGTTTTTCATAGCTTTTTTCTTGCGGATCCTTATTTATGAATGTGTTCCTACTACTAACACTAGAACTGCTTAACAAATATTTACATTCATGGCAAGCCCCCCAAATAAACAATCCTTCTCCTAGCGCTTGTAATACTGAAACAAGCTTAAAACAGTATAAGAGTGCATACTCTCTTTCACTTAACACATTTTAATGGGTCCAAACCTGGCTTACACCATAACCACAGCGCAGCGTGAGCGTGGGGCTAATTTAGGTTAAAAACGGTAGCTACTGTAGGTGGTCCTAAGTGGTCTCCGTCTTACTGTTTTTCTAATGAAAATTCAGCAAGGTCAACCTGACCAGAATGAGAGCAGCAGCAGTTGCCGGGTCATTCTGCGCACCTGCAAGTGGTCAACCCTCAAAAACACTGACATAGATTTATTGTTGTTATAACTAACTTATGAAATAATGCGGCTGGACTGAGGCTACATCTACACTATAATCCACATACATTTGAAAAGTACATACTACAGTTTTCAGGCATTTTCCTAAAGTTGCTTGGCCACATTGAGAAGTCTGAAAATGCTTACATCTTTGTAAAACTTGCCTCATTGTTTATCAAATGCCTGTTTTCACAGTCTGTACTATAATGGAAAATTGTGTTTCTGTTATTATTTACTCACCAATCAATGATTGCTTTTTTAGCACAATATTTAATATTTTTATATTAATATTTGAGAAACATCAATGAACATAATTAACCTGAAAGGAAAAGTCTCTATTTAAAATGTCTTGTCCCACCACAGATGTAAATGATCTAATCTCTCTAATTAACATTGCGCTGACTGCATTAGTCAAAAATATTATCATACTAATTTTGTGTTTCATAATATTAACCCATTATATTATAATGCAATATAATAAGACCTCAAGAATTTGGTGTCAGTATGATTGATTGATTGACTTCATTTACTTGTGTATGAATTTATGTATGTGTATGAATTTATATATTGTGCACTGAATTTTACTATGTGTATAAATTTATATTAGAATGCTTTGTCATTGGGGCAGCACGGTGGCGCAGTGGGTAGCACAATCGCCTCACAGCTAGAAGGTCGCAGTTCAAGCCCCGGCTGGGTCAGTTGGCATTTCTGTGTGGAAGTTGCATGTTCTCCCCGTGTTCATGTGGGTTTCCTCCGGGTGCTTCGGGTTCCCCCACAAGTCCAAAAACATGCGCTATAGGAAAATTGGGTAATCCAAATTGTCTGTAGTGTATTGAATGAGTGTGTGTATGTTTCCCAGTGATGGGTTGCAGCTGGAAGGGCATCCGCTGCGTAAAACATATGCTGGATAAGTTGGCGGTTCATTCCGCTGTGGCGACCCCAGATTAATAAAGGGACTAAGCCGAAAAGAAAATGAATGAATGAATGCGTCATTATAGAAAGATATTACATTTTAAAATGCATTAAAAATTAAATCTAATTTAAATTGTAATAATATACTGTTATAATAATATTACTGTTTTTACTGTATTTTCTTACAAATACTTTTGAACATTAGTGTAGCATGTAATATAGAATTTGCTTCATCAGGTTATGGGAAATATAAATATAAACCAACAGTTTGTTGCAAAATACATAGTTTACATTGAGCGGAATATTAATTTAATGGTAAATTTGCAAAATGTTAATTAATAAAGAAGTTTTAAAAAAACAGTACACTGCAGATTCCTTTAGGCAACATATTTAAGTGTTGACTGCAATAGAACAGCATAATTTTGAAGATTAGAACGTCATGTACTGAAACTGACATAACAGTAATTACAACACAAAATTATGGCAATTACAACATGGAGTAAATCCGGCAATATTCCATGTTTTCTGAAGCCAAATCGTAGCTTTGTTTGAGAAACAGACTGACATTTAAGATCTTATTCATTAATTCTTCAAAATGTTGAGCTGAATTTGTGAACCAGATTAAGTGATTAATTGTAAAGGACTGACTCCAAGAGATGAATCTTTCACTAAACTGTTTCTTACATTCAACTAATAATTTAACATATTCATTCCACAGAAGTAAATCAATCAGGTGGGAAACAACATGATGAGCAAATGATGAGAGAATTACTAGTACTGTATATTTATTAAAAGCAATGCATAAAAAAACTAGCCTCGTGAGTACTTAATGTTTGTCTTTCTGTGTTATCAAGTTTTATCCAAAGATTAGCAGAGCAGCAGGAAACAGACAGTCTCTCTCTTTCTTTGTCCCTGGCAAAAGCAAGTTGACAGAGAGGGAAAAAATCATAATGCCAAAACATGTGAAGGGATCCTGCGAAATGGGAAGTGTCCAGGATGATGTAGCGTCTGTAGTCAATCCAGGATATTATACTTTTATTTTCTACCATCTCGTTTATGGCTCCTCTCCTTGGCAACATGTAAACAGTGCCCTGACTCCAGAGAGCAATAAAATAGCCTGCATTGACGTCTGCCCTCTCCATGCGAGTTGTGTTGGTATCACACACACTTTATATCTCATGGATCCAAAGAAAGTGAAGTCTAGGTTCCAGCAGCTTGGGGTCTTTTCCAGTGCAGTTTCAAACTTAACAATAAGAAGATGTGTACAGTTTCTGTGCCGTGTTGATGTACAACAGTTGGGTCCCAGAAGTAAAATTTCTGTTCATTGTTTTTTAACAGTAACTTATAAAACTTTAAAGATAGATGTACTTTGAGTTCAGCGGTAGATTATTCACTGTACAGTATATGCTTCTGTTGAAGCCATCCTAATATTTGTTATTTACTAATTATAACTGTTATATAACCGTCATATAACCTAATTTAATCGTCATTTTCCACAATTTGCAGTTTACACTCACTCACTTTCTTTCAGCTTAGTCCCTAATTTATCATGAACCGTCAATTACTCTGCCATAAGTTTAATGTGGCAGATGTGCTTCCAACCATAATCAAGCACTAAGTGCATTAATTCGGGAAGCCCCATTCCTCAAATCGTCATCCAAAACTTATCTTTAATAACAAAGTTTGTAATGTTATGTGATTTCTTAGATGGCTGGTGAATGGGTTTTGGTTAAATTCTATAATTAAGTTTTTTAATAAAAAAAAACATACATATAAAATCCTTATTAAAAAGCGCTCCTCTTTTTTTCACTATATTGTCCATTATGTTTCATTACAACAGAAAGTAGCCTGACTTGCTGTTGTAACGTGTGACCTATAGCTCAGCTGCATTGTGGAGTCTTCCTTGATGTCAGTTTATCTCAGACCTAGTCCATAAGACATCTGAACTTCTGTAAGTCCCAGTAAAACTGCTCATATCACTGTAATGCTGTATGTCAGTCTTATTTTATCTCACTGTGGGAGTCTTACATATCCCTTCCTGTAAAGATCTGCTTATAGCATCTGACAGCTACACAAACAAACACAATTTGTCAGTAATACAGACACAAAGCAAGACAGAGACGGGGAGAATGATAATAGAAATGCGCACACACACAGACACACACAAACACACATGCACAAAAACGTAAATAAACGCAGCAGAAGATCTAGAGACAATGGGGGAGTTGTTCAGGAAGGCCGACACTACGAGCAGCTGCATAAACACATCTTTTCTTTAACTCAGTTGGTGGTTGCTTTCCACAGCGTATAACCACAACCCCACACTGGCCCGCTCCTAATCCAACACACTAGATAAGATTATATAATGAGATAAAGTTTGGAAATGTGCTGCGCAAGACTGTCATGTCCAATTCTCAGTGGTGGAGGAGAGAAAAACTATTACGTTGCTCTCTTGAATACTTGATTTTAGTTGTTCAGCAGTGGGATTGTGCAGTCAAATAAGTTTGTATAATGGCTGCTTTACTCAACATTTTACAAATGTGCTAATATTTTGCAATTTGTAAAGTTTCATTAATTGTGTATCAGTCTTTGGTCTCGTTTTTTCAACTAAAATCAGTATTTTATGCCTATTTAGTCAGGAATGCACAACATATCAGTTATCGTCAGTAACAATTCTGTCGGTATTGTTGCTTATATTTATTAATTGTTTAATGCTCCTTTCCACTACCTTTACTTTTAGATGTAAAATCATTTAATGCACACTTTAAAGCACTTGGCTCTGCTGAATATAATCTTTACCATATCTCAAAATCAATGTCCATTTTCATATGAAACTGTTGATAAATTTGTAAATCTTAAATTCACTAGTAGCATTTAAAATATTAAATGGTTTGGACACAATATAGAATTTTAATACACACATTTATACCAGTTATCCATTATAACATGAAATATCAACCAGACGTTTAATATCTATGTATCTCAGCCATATTCATTTAGTAGCAAGCAGGCAAACAGTATAGTAAACTACAGACCTAATCACGTCTTAGTCTATTTTGCATGAAATTAATAGTTTTCTTTTTTATGTTTGATTCAATTTGACTGTATTTGACTGTCTTAACTTACAGCAGAGTGGAATAAATGCTCCTAAATATAGCCTTGCGTGTACATGTGTGCACATGTGCAAACACACTTTTTTTTCTGGTGGAAGGATCTAAGGAAAACATAACTGCCATTGGCGGCTGGATTGGGCTTAAACATGTCTCCCTTGGTCCTCTTTTATGACTCTCCAAGGACTCATCTAGACCACCTCCCTTCTTTTCCTCGTCCTCGCTCGCTTTTCCTGCCACGTTTTTCTCTAACCTTCAAGATAAATGTCACATGCAGAAAAGCAAACCCAGAAAAAAAACTTTAGCACATGACTAGACGCATGCCTAAATTGCCATAAAATGGGGAAAGCGTATACTTTGCATGCAAACGGCTGTGGGTGTTGGCGACCTCCAGGGGTCTTTTTTCCCCGACTCCATTCGCAGGGGACTGAGCTCCAGGCACCAGAAAGCGGAGTACTGGCCACGCTGCTGGAATGAGCTTACTTCAAAGGTGACCATAAATCAAACAGTTGTGCCCCCGCCTTCCGCTACACCATCCCCCAAAATCCCTTCTGTCACTCTCAAGACTAGGGGGCTGGGGGAGAAGCATTACCTCATGGACTCTGGGATCAGGCTTCTGCTCTCATTGGCTGTGCTTTTACAGCCTGCTGTTTAATTTGACAGTTCCTAGATTGTCAAACTGTGCTATTCACCTAAATAATAATAAAAAACAAGGTCATTTATTGGAAGAATCTTTAACATCCTTGGAAACTTTCCATTCCATAAAAGGTTATTTATAGTGGAAAATGGCTCTTTGGATTTTTTAGATATCCTCAAACTGGTTCTTTTAAGAAGTCTTTACTGAAAGTGATCCTTGAGAAACCAAAAATGCTCATATGCAATCACAACAAACCTTTTGATCGCTTTTAACGTTTCTGTTTTTTAAAGTTTAAAGAAAAATAATAGCTGAAATGTAACTTCTAAAGCCGTGCCCCTTTATTGGCATCTTAGGTTAGAATCTAAAGTGACAGAAGAAACCGAAGTCGTAGAGTCTGGAGGTGGGTGAGGCATTCGCGGGTAACCTCCTGTTGAGCTCTTTTGCAGTTCCCAAGGCGCCTGTGGTTGGTTGCCGGATCAGCGGTAGGTCAACTTGGCAAACATTTGAAAAACACTCTGTTATTGATTTCATGCACATTTAAAGATGTATTTGGAGGTCCTTAACTCTGGGATTGTTGTGCTAATCATATAATCACAAATAGTTTTGCTGTATATGTATAACTAAATGCACACAAGAAATTTCTCTTAAGTTACAGTTTTCAAAAGGTAGATACCTAGTACCTAAAGTTTACAAAATTGCACTTTCTGAAAAGGTTCTGCCCCGGTTTTGCCGCTTTGTTTCTAAGAGTGTAAAACAAAATGGCTAAAATTAGCACACAAATAAGCATAGCATACATTAAACTAGCAACTGACCAAGCTCAAGTGGTGAATTGATGTGTAGCATCAATTGGGTTTTCATGTCATGGTGATTGGTAAGATTTCTGTTTCAAGCCACGTAGTAAGTACTGTAATACTTTACATTGATTGCTTATACGATTTTTAAATCTGATGGGGTTCAGAAAAAAAAAACATTTCTTTGACTTTGCAGAGGATAAGAAGGGCAATTCATCATGGTCTTATCTTGTGTGTCACGTGGGACTCTCTTTATCATGCAGCCATGCAAAAACACCATTTGTCTTCAGTGTCTTGTTCATTCCAAGTGATAAAATGTATGTTGTTTCGAACAAAAAAGAAAAAACGTTAGCATAGGTAGTTTGGCGAATGCAGATAAGACAGTATAATTATGCAGATATCAAATCAGAAGGCCTCATCTAAGTGTCTATCAAAGTCCGGCTCCTCCCTCTTAAAGCTCCGCATGTGCAGCTTTCTTCAATGATGTTTCCAACCTCATTAAACTCCACAACCCCTCATAACCTCCATCTGTTCCACTTACTAAAACAAACCTGGTTGATTTACTTGACAAACTGAGTTCCACGGTGCAGTTGTGCATTTTTTAGGCCAAGTGGAGCAGCTCACCACAGATAAATGAATACGCAGACAGCCAAACAAACCCAAAGCCAGACGTAAAGACATCGGTCTTAGGTGGCGAGTGGCGCCAGGTTCTGCACATGGCTTTCTGAAAATCTCATCATAGATCATGCAAAAATATAGATTTTGTCATGACAGCTGCATATTAATAAAAAAGACTGCAATTTTTGGGGTGTTTTTTGGTGCTGAGCTTGCAGCCTAGTTCAAATTCAGTGTATCTCACATTAATAGAAACTGATTTATTACTTTGTACAGAAAAGTATGTACTGTACATATATATATAAAAATTAAATTAATAGTTTACCCCAAAAATAAAATGTACTCACCATTTGCACCACACAAAGCAGATATTTTAAGGATTGTTGGAAAGCGGTTGCCATTGGTATCCATATGCCATGGAAGTCAATTGTTAACAGTTTCCAGCATTTCTCAAATTATCTTCTTTTTTGTTCAACAGAAGAAAGAAACAGGTTTGGAACAAGTGGAGGATGAGTAAATAATCCCAATTTTAATATCTTCGGTTGACTATCCCTTTAACATTAAGATTTTTTTGTGTGTGTGTTTTCATAATCATAAACAGTATATGATTCCAAAAATAAGCTTAATGCTTGGCAGTTGGATATTTTCAGAGTGAGGCAATGTGCTCTTAGTGTCAGCACTCCTGCACTTGAGTTTAGGCAATCTGGCTCTTGTTTTGTGTAATTATGCATTTAATCCATTTTCCCGCAGTGGTTCAATATCTCTGTCTCTTGTATATAAAAGAATGGCAACTTCATGCCACAGGGAGAAACAGAATGTTATTGTTTCCAATGAGGAATCCCTCTTTCCAATTCAGGCAATTTCATTTCTTTCCAACTACTCTTAAAAGCATAGCTCAACCCAAAATGAGAGTTTGCTGGTAATTTACTCACCCTCAGGCTATCAAATATGTAGGTGAGGTTTTTTTCTTTCTCTTCAGATTGAAAATTACAATTCAAGTCACATTTGACACTTTAAACATAAACAGTCAAAACAAAATGAATACTACCAATTCCTTCTGTCATTGAGGTCTTATGAAGCGAAATGTGTGAACATACAATTATGTGAGATAAGAAACATAAAACATGTGCCTGGATTCTCTTAAAATTATACTGTATGTGTGAGTGGATAAAAAAATCATTTGTAATGTATAACATATTGCAACAAAATATGTCGCCACTGGAAAAATCTAAGTGTTTTTGATTTCATTTTTATGAGTGCATTCGAGTTTTAACCCCATTCGCTTGCAGAGTAGACATACCCTGCATCCAAATATGACAATGGTTGATAAGTGTGTTTGAATGCAATTCATGGTTCGGTGGACTTCATGTGCTAAATGTCAACAGCAAACAAGTCACTGAAGCATTCAAAAGGGGCTCTGTCTTTTATTCTCAAGGTTTTGCTCAGGCAGCCTTGTCAACAAGTGTCTGACAACAAGTGTCTTTGCTTTCTCATCCCTTTCCAGGCCCTCTGCACTAAATCATTTTCATCTTTCTATGCGCTATAGCCGCCATCCTTTTATAGACACAACAAGGACACTTTCTCCCATTTATGGGCCTCTGTGAAGTGCTGAGCCATGGTCAGCAAAAGTAATTTGAAGGTGTTCCCTCAAAGACAGTGATAGCTACCTCCGCTCTCTGCATCGCTTCAGTTCAAAAATTTATTTTCTCAGATCCTCAGTGCCAACTTGTGTTGTCGCAACAGTTTTAATACAAGACATTTACAAATTGGCTTCATGGAACATGATGTTTATTTAATGAAATATAATTTTGACTCATACAGTGCATTTTTGGATATTGCCAAATATACATGTGCAACTTAAGACTAAGGATTTCGGCTCCAGGGTCACAAATGACTTTTCCAAATATCACTTTTGCCCACTAAGAAGAATTCATAACTGGATATCTAAAAAAATATATATTTTTTTTACATAAATATTTCTCGAGCTGGGCCTCACAGTGGCGCAGTGGGTAGCACGTTCGCCTCACAGCAAGAAGGTCGCTGATCGCTGGTTCGAGCCTCGGCTGGGTCAGTTGGCGTTTCTGTGTGGAGTTTGCATGTTCTCCCTGTGTTGGCGTGGGTTTCCTCCGGGTGCTCCGGTTTCCCCCACAAGTCCAAAGACATGCGGTATAGGTGAATTGGGTAAGCTAAATTGTCCGTAGTGCATGAGTGTGAATGGATGTGTATGGATGTTTCCCAGAGATGGGTTGCAGCAGCAAGGGCATCCGCTGCGTAAAACATATGCTGGATAAGTTGGCGGTTCTTTCCGCTGTGGCGACCCCAGATTAATAAAGGGACTAAGCCGAAAAGAAAATGAATGAATGAATGAATGAATTTCTCGAGCTTAATCTCATAAAAGCACTGATGGAATTGGAGATTTTTGTGTGTGATTCCACTGATAATGCACAAATTAAACAAAGCCTCTAAACACAGCCTCTAATTTCCATAATGACCAATGCAATCTACCAAGAGCAGTGTAAATGACAAAATAATGTAACGGTAATCGATATGTTTGGGTAACGTCTTCTAGCATTCCAAATAAATGAACATGAGTAGATAAAATTCCCCCCTTTCTACCACAACAGTCTGCTCTTTGCATTCCTCCATCTACAGCAACTACCCCAACATGTCAAAAGCAAAATGGCTGCTTTTTGGCCATTAAATATTGCTGTTTATAAATAGAAATTTCATTATTATTAACAACATTAACAGGAAGAATAACAGCATTTAGAATGCAAGGCACATAATTTTGTCCCACTTGTTTACATTATCTTAAGACAAACCAAATTCTTTTACATTCACAAATAAAAGTTCATTGACCATTCACACTACCAGATCCATGATGCACATATCACAGCTGTCTATTTAAGAGGGAAACACTTTTTTGCAGCTGTGCGCCATATAAACATCTGCATAAATTGGAGGGAAAGTAGACAAAAAAAATCTAAAGCGATCCCAATGAGTGTCGTTTTTTAGTCGTTCCACCACAGTGTGCTCTGTAGGTCAGCTTGGGTTAGCCGGTTCATCGTGCTCCATAAAAGCTTATGACAGCTCGAATGCTGTCGAAGTCAAGGTTTGTTTATGAGTCCAAAAGCAACCGAAAGGAGTCATTCATCACTACATACAAACACAAAACAGATGCACAAACACGAAATGGAAACACTCAGTCAGATTTCCTCGCATCTGAAATGATGTCACAGCCATTTGCTCTCATCTCTTACAGATGTGGAGGCTAATTAAACATTGGGAAGTGATCAGCACTTACAATCCAGACTTGGCACCATGTAACGCACTTAAATGCATGTGGATCTGTGCATATGGAGATTCAGAGCTTTAGTAAGATAAGCCCTGTACAAAACCATGGAACTGCAGTGGTGAATCACATGTGTAAGATGTAATGATTGCGATTAATCCTTTTAAATGGCTTGGTGGAGATTTAATGGCTCTTCTTGATGATTCGGAGTCTGCTGAAAAGCTAAACAGCTGGGCCGCTGACTTTGTAACCAGTGGTTTCGAATCTAAATATTTATTTTAATTTTTGTACACTGCACTCCTAGCATGCTATTCTCATAATGCTTCTGTGCTGTCGCCACTGAAGATCCAGCGAAGTTTTTACTGGATCAGATTGACCCTGCTTGATAAATTACAGCTCAAGAGTCACACTGTATGTTTGGAACAGAGAATGTGTGAGAGACAATGGTGTCAGTAAAAAGCATTTTACATTAACTTGTAGAGATGCTTTTGATAAATGATTAAATGGACAATTGTTTTCTTTGTTTAATGGAACGGAGAATAAATCATGTTGAAAAAAGCACTTTATTCAGCCATATTAAAATGCATTTCTTGCAGTAGGTAAAAGGCTCATTTAAAACTTAAATATCACATACAACTTTTTGTTGTAATTAGGGGCCTTTACACAACAACTAAAACAGAAAACAATGTTTGTATGACTGATTTACATGACTGATTTACATTAGTACATTGTTATCATGCAACTTAATTGTACCCTAAAAGTTCTTTAAGTAGTTGAAGTATTTCTTTAAAAGTAAATTTAATAGCAATGGAACCATCTAATAATTTTCTAACATTTACAACAAGTTTTTTGCATGGAAATGCTAATGCTTGTGTTTTAGTATAAAACAATAACACTAAGTCATTCATTCATTCATTTTCTTTTCGGCTTAGTCCCTTTATTAATCTGGGGTCGCCACAGCGGAATGAACCACCAACTTATCCAGCATATGTTTTACGCAGCAGATGCCCTTCCAGCTGCAACCCATCAGTGGGAAACATCCATACACACCCATTCACACTCATACACTACGGACAATTTAGCTTATACAATTCACCTATACAGCATGTCTTTGGACTTGTGGGGGAAACCGGAGCACCAGGAGGAAACCCACGCAAACACGGGGAGAACATGCAAACTCCACATAGAAATGCCAACTGACCCAGCCGGGACTTGAACTTCTTGCTGTGAGGCGATTGTGCTACCCACTGCGCCACCGTGCTGCCCCAACACTAAGTCATTTATCATAATTCAAACTGTTTTTTAAAGCAAAAATATACATACATGGCACTGTTTCTCCATCTTTAAACCGACTAATATTAAATGCTTTGCTTTTCCTACTGAAGATTGCTTTATGATGTGAACTTTTTTTCTACTGGAAATGGGTTTTTTTAATACCTCAGCCTGACGTCACTGATTAAAGTTCTCCATCAAGAGTGGAAAGAATTGACTAAAATTTCATCAAGATGGGGAGGTGGCACAGCAGACAGAACATTACAAGCAGTTTCATTTATCATCAAGAATGAATAAAGTCAGAATAATCAGACAGATGTTTGAACCCTGAGTTTCCAGCCTGTGGTGAATCACTGTTCAACATAGCAAAATTCCCAGCAATGAAGATGAACACAGTAGTTTACATCAAACCACATGCCTGACTATTTAGAATGTTATATTGTATCCTACTCAGGTAGGATTTGTTATTTCATTTTTGTGCTGAATCAGCAATATTTCATGATTCAATGTTTTTTTGTTTCGATGAATGAAAATGTTTTTAAGTGAGTTTAACAGAGCAATGACATTTTCACAGTACTTAAGTACTT
>CAIGQW010055978.1:550752-569437 GCA_903798125.1 Danio choprae | reverse complement strand
ATATATATGTATGTATATATAAAACAAGAAATAGTTAATAGATCTAAAGTTCATATATTACAATAATGTATTGGTATTACACACGTTCATATTTTCTACATTTGTCATTCATTCATTCATTCATTCATTCATTCATTCATTCATTCATTCATTCATTCATTCATTTTCCTTTGGCTTAGTCCCTTATTTATCAGAGGTCGCCAGTCTCGCCACAGCAGAATGAACTACCCTACATTTGTCAATATATTGTTATATATAATTTTAAATATTACAATAATTTATTTGTATTACACGCATTCATACTTTTTTTTCAATCTATACATATAGTGTATATATATATATAAATGATTGATTGATATAGATTCCTGTAACCTTGTACTGTGAGATGACGAAGTGACAATTAACTGAAAGCTGTATATCATTGCCATCTCCGTCTTTCTCTCATGCACTCACTGTCTCTTTCTCACTTTAGATAAGCGCTCTGCTGTTGCGAGGAAGGTAAGCACAGCTCTTTTGGATTCTCTTCTCATTTACCGGTCACATTTAGTCTTTAATTAAGCCAAGAGCGATACCCCAGCAATGAGCCGATGCTATCATGGGGCCGGCAGGGCACACAAGGTGATGAGGGCCCGAGATCGGACCAGTAAGTGCCTACGTTAAAGCCGGTGTGTGTATGTGTGTGTCTGGGCTAAGCGTTGCTTTCAGAGCTAAACAGCTGTAGAGCGGCCGCTATCAGATATTTATAAGAGGCTCATGAATATGGATGGCGGCAAGATGGGGCTGATGTTTGTCCTCTAAAGGGGATGAAAGGAGAATACGCACTCCTCCCAGAGAGACACAGTCAGGGCCGCTTGGAGAGGAGGGGTGGAGGGTCTGCGCAGGGGACCGATAGGGAGAGGATGATGGTACTGAAGGGAGGGAAGATTCCTCTCCTCCCAGTCAAACTCTGTAGAATCTTGGCAAGATGCCTTTTATTTTGCAATAATAACAATGTTTTATTTGATATTTTTGTTAATTACATGTTGATATTCTGTGACACCTTATTTACATATGTAATGATTTTTTTGAAACTGAATACATTCTAATATAATAATAATAATAATAATAATAATAATAATAATAATAATAATAATAATAATAATAATAATAATCTTACAAAGTTGGTTATCTACAAAGTAGAACTGAAACTATAACTTTAAATGCAGGATAATCTCAGAGGCCAAGAAAAGGGATTTTATGTTCATGTTTAAATTCCTACTACTAGCAGATAGACAGAGTATGGTAGTGCTGTGTTGAAAAAGTTGTATGAATGCACTTATGCACACATCTTTATGGAAGCTCATAAACATCTCAGCCTGAGTCAGTCAATGTGAAGATTTAGAGGCATTGTATGACACCAAATGTGGTGAAATGATTCATTTTTCATCATTAGCAAAAACTGAGTTTGTGCATTGTCTACTTTTTAATAAAGTCTTAATAAATAGCCAGATAGTCAGCAATTTTACTGATGGGGTCTTATCAAATACAATTACAATTAAATACAGTGTGGGCCACACTGATCTCTAGAAAGAAATAGCTGAACTACTGGGCTTAATTACCCAACATATTCCAATCTGCATAATATATATATATATGTATGTATGTATGTATGTATGTATGTATGTATATATATATCTATACATATATATTGTCGTAAAATGTTAATTAAACCAACATTTTGACAGATTGTTGCAACACTAGTTTTGCTTTAAAGGAAATGTAAACTACATTTCTTTTTAGAATGATTTGTTTTTTACAGGCTAAATTTTATTTGCAAATAATAATAATAATATTCCCATGTTCCAAAAATCCCCATGTACAAATTTTGATGTTGCATTTATAATACATTTAGGGTCTTTAACATTTTCATGAAACAACAGTGTTCTCCGTACTTACTTTGCTATTTGAAATGCAAAAACACAAACTAAGAAACAAAGAAAGAAAAAAAAACCGTTAAGACCCAATTTTCACAAAATTCTCAGAATGCAAATATATTCTTATAATTCAATAAAGAAACACACACATTCATCGATGAAAGAACAAACAAATTCAACGTTGCATTAATACCACAGAAGCTTACTTCAAACTGATATATTATATATATAGAATATACATATATATGCTCATCAAAGGGATAGTTCACCCAAAAATGTAAATTTTCTTACCCTCAGGCCGTCCAATATATATGTAACTTTTAGTTAGCTGATAGCTGAAACCGTGGTCTTTGGGGGCTCATAAAATGTTAGTCAATGCCTACCATCAAACTGATATCTAAAAAAAAAGTGAAACATACTGTATACGGGCAAAACTAAATTACCACCTGTGACTCCTCATGATAGTCTAAGCAAAACAATCAGCCTGTGGAAGAAATGGACTAATACATTAATACTTTTAACCCACAGCCCCAGCCAATGACCCCGAGTATGTTCACAAACGCCAGGAACACAAGCATGATTCGACATCTAGTGATGTTAAAGCAATAACCAAATGTTCCTGAAGACAGTTTGTGCACTAGGCCTTTTTTCCTCTATGAGGTTTGCAAATTAGATGAGCGCACTGAAGTTGAATGAGCTCAGTGCAGTTCAGGGTCAAGCTCTGACCAGTCGGATGGGCCTAAAGCATGTGACCCCCTCCCCCTACATGTTAGTGGTTAATCCATTATGATTAATTGCCTGGAGCAAAGCTACCTAAAGTTGCATTAGTAGTTGCCAATTACCATAATTGCGATGTTTTAATATGGTTAATAGGCTGACATGACCTTGCCCAAGCGCTTGGCAGGTACATGGTGTGCAAGAGCGGAGCCATGCAGAGCTGCCATATTTAGAATATTATTGATGGAGAGTCGGCCCGTTGATTCATGGCTATGCTGGAAAGGAGAAGAGGTGAACCAACAAGGGACAAAAACGTGCATTTAGGAACCATCAGATTGAGACATTTAAAACGCAGCCGATGTGCGCAATCGTCCAACAGAGCCTCTTCTGTTCAGTGCCAAAACAAAATGGCCTCTATGGTGGTGGCTTTGACCATGCAACCTTTGAAATACCTTCATGGTGACTTTGGCTGCGTAGGAGCGCTGCTGGGACGTCAGTGTGGGCACAACAAGAGTGGCTGGGAGGGGGTCAGAATTTCAAAAATGCACCCCCAAAGACCAGAGGGGTCAATGTTTTGGTTTTCGATTCTTTTGTAAAGTGGACAAATGATCCCCGAAGCTGCACAATAATGTTTTTATGAGACTAAATTTTGGGATGAAGAGGCCCTTTGTGGGCGTGGAGTAGCCAACACGTGGCCGCTTTTGTACAGTGGTAGTCCTGCGGCATGTCTTCAGCGAGATGGGTTGATCTTCGAACACTTCTTGTAACAAGCAGCCACTTTGTTCCCATGAGACAAGGGCCACTCAGAGAATTAATTACCTAGAGGACACGGAGAATCGTGCCAGTGCGGCTGCTGGAACCAGTACGCTGCTCTATTCGGAGAGATAATGTTTCTCTCTCATCTGGGGCTATACACCCACCGCTGGGATCCCTGGGAACAAAGAGGCTGCTTTGCTTTTTTTTTTTTTTTTGCTCTGGTTCTTAGTTTTTCACTATCTCTCTCCCTCCTTCTCGTTTCTCACATGCATTCTTATATAATTATTTGTTGACAATTATACAGAGAATACTCCAATCGGAAATGAAGTGAGAATGTCTTTTAAATGACAATTTCATTGCTGAAGTTGAACTGAAACTTCATTGAGATAAAAACATTTTAGAATATTAGGAAAATCTATTAAATTTCATTAAAATTCACAAAGAAATTCACTCTATTTTGACTATTTTGACAATAATGCTACTTTTAGAAACTTAAAATATCGCTCAAAAATGTTTTTTTTTTTTTTTTTACAATTTTGAAAACAACAACAAAAAACAACAACAACAACAAAAAAGAGTGGATGCCAAATAGGGGTCTGAGACACACTTTACATTGTTTTGCTATATGACAAAACTACTTTATGTAAGTTTATATTATCTTGTTACCATTTTTCATTAGAATTTTTTTCTACCACATTGTATTATCATTGTTGCAATTTCTCAGTAAAAATTGTACAATTTCACAATTTCAAAAAATCACATTTTTCAGTGCAGCTGTATTCTCAAAGGATTTTTCTAAGAATTTCTAAAGAAAAAATTAATTGTTACTATTGTTATTAGCTGTCTATTAATTGACAGTTTCCCTTATTTTCTGATTCTGTGTCCATTTATTTACACTTTTGGACTTTTTACCTATTGGATTATGGGAGCTTGATTTTTGCTCTGATGAGTCTTGAAATTTGAAAGTTAAACAAAATGACTTTTTATCTACATTTGTAGTACATTGAAATTATATATTGTGTAGGTTTCTCAAATGCTTGCAAAAATGTATTACTTAATATATCATTTCAAACTAATACAAATGTCCCTAAAAGTCACTTTGTTAAACTGTACATTCTCAACATCAAATGATAGATAGATAGATAGATAGATAGATAGATAGATAGATAGATAGATAGATAGATAGATAGATACATTGATTGATTGATTGATTGATTGATTTGAATTGATATTCTTCATTTTTGCACTTTGTTCAGCTCAGTACACGCTGTCATAAACTCATCTGGAAATCAATGCTTTTTATCGTCATTGCTGTGGTTTTAATCTTTTTGATGAGAATTCATGTTTTTCCCATTCCTCTTAATCTCTTTTATCTAAACCCACCGGTTCCTGTTTTAGATATTGAAATGATATAGCACAGATCCTCTCTAATATCTTTTCAAAGAAGCTATATGAATAATTAGTTACAGGATGGTTTTCAGCCTCAGTCTACGGCTGCATTCTCCAGAGACCCCTTAGTTTTAAACTACTTTGCTTAACGCTAATTACATTGTTTGCTAATTGTGGGAAAAGGCACGTGCATTGAAAGACCCCCATTATAGTGTCAGTGATCCACAGCAAGCCCTTTGGATCATACATTAATCTTTAGCCCCAACCTTGTTGGGTTTGATGTAAACACATGTGCTCTGAGGGCGACATAAGATTCATTTAAATGAATCATTCAGTACATGCTGGGAGATGAGTTTTTATAGTGTGAGTTTTCATACACTACACTTAAACTTGCTCTGTTTTTTTTCCAGACTCCATTTCACCTGCTGGGAGACTATAGGGCACATAGAAGAGGTGCATTATGGGCTGTGGCATGCCTTCCTAATGTCCCTAGAGTGATGCCATATGTCTCCTGTTAACAGGGTGAGGGCTTCTGGACACATAATCAATAGATCAATCATAGAATGATCGTTTGCAATCAATCATCTGGTGCCTCAGGGTAGCTCTCTCTCTCCTCCTTACTATTCCATCGAACAGGGCGTAGTTATGACACATTTATTTCTATCCTGCCACATTTCTCTTTAAAATATGAATAGTGCGCTTGACAGTGTGCCAAAGCATGCGGGGTGGCAAAAACGAGAGCATGGAACAGTACAGAGGAAGATCAGAAGAGGTACACTACCCTGTTCAGCCATTCTTTACTTCCCCGAGCCTTACCCACTTTATCATAAAAAATCTATAAGTCAGCCCTGTGATTTAACACACATCTGAAGGCCTCTCCGTAGTAATCAGCCCAAGTCTGCGAGGGTAAAGCCTAGTATCCGCGCGCACCAAAGAACCCCCGATAGGTCTCCATCACAGCGAAAGTGCCGCATGGGACTCCGGCAAGCACAGAGAATGGGATGAAAGAATAATGAAAAGCCACTGTGAGAGAGAGCGAGAAAGCGAGCGAGGGGAAAGAAAGAGAGGGGTATTGTTTCACGTCTGCATGCTCAGCTCGTCAGAGTTGCCATCTTGAATTCCATCCATTCAGATGGCAGGCACTGTGTAGGCCAGGCCTCCGACGCGTTTCCCTGCTGCGTTCACAACAGACGCATTGACACGGCACTGCTGCGGGACATCTGCACCCAGGCGCGCGCTTGCATGCTCACGCAAACACTGGCTTGCTTTTGTGTGCTCCCTATGACGCAGAAGTTTAGTGACAAACACTGGAGTGCATATGCTCAGAACTGAGGGTATTGCAGGGCAGGAGAGGTTATGGGCTACTGATGGGGGTGTGACAGGGCAGGGGTGTGTGTCCTGTGAGGTTTGCAGATATGCTCTTGCGTGGCACTGACCTTCAACATTCTTGGGTGTCTCCTCTCCGTGGAGTGACGTGGGTGGCCCATTCACCCTTGAACCCTGAGAAGTGCTCATGTAGGTCCATTAAGCAGGGAATAAACAATTAAGTTTCTGCTGAACCCAGATGTCATGTCATGAAACAGAGGGATAGCAAATATGGTTTGTTATTATCCCAGACTGGTCTTGTTGGTTTTATTTTAGTGCTGGCAAAGTTAATGCCTTTTTTAATTATATACTATTTTGTATATACTAATAATGTTTCATTCTTTTTAGTTTTTTTACCTTTTCTAGTTATTTTAAGCAGGGAAATTAAGGTTTATGGTAAAAAGTGGGCTCTTTTTTCAATCAGCCTGTTTGGACCGAAACCAGAGGATATACTTGCAAACCAACACTGTGTAGGAGCCATAGTCAATGTTATTGTTAGTGATAATGCCATGCACTTGTTTTGTTGTTGTCCGGCAATCGAAACATACATAATTAATAACGGCGGGCCATGAATACAATTGTTCCATTGTCAGAGCTTTTTCACATTCTGAAGTGCTGGTCTAGATTATGAATACTCTTAGTGCTCAGACTTCACAACAAATTCTCCCTTTTTTCCATTATTAATGTCAGATAAATACTAAATCTTGACCGAAAAGAACACAGGACATCTTGCTCGATAGGCAACCTGCTCTTTCAAAAGGCCATCACAATTGTCACTCTCCACCAATTGGTCCCTTTTGGGGCTTCCTGGCATTTTGCACACAAGCCACTCATCTGTTGAGCGTGGCAGAATTGATGGATGGAGCTGGAGAGAAGGTGGGTGGGGGTGGGGGTGTGGGGGCTTGTGGAGTACAGAGGGCGGCTGGACCTGCCCAAACGAGTGTAGTTGGATCCTATAGAGGGTACATCGATAGTCATGTCAGGGTTGAGTTATGGCGCCAGTCCCCCAGCAGGGTGTAGGGGGTGTGTGAAGCAGACACAGTGATGGATGAAGACTAGTCTGTGGCCCCAAAGATGCTCTAAAAGGTCTAGATCAGGGGTTTTCAAACCTGTCCTAGAGGCCCCCCGCATTGGACATTTCATATGTCTCCCTAATCTAATACACCTGATTCGACACATCTGCCCATATTGAGAATGCAAGACTCAAATTGGATGTGTCCAATTAGGGAAATAAAATGTATATTGCTGGTGGGCCTAACGTGATCTTCCATAATCATTTCAATTCTATTCATAAATCCTCTCCTGTTCATAGGACAGTAAAGAATCTATCAGATATATTTCAGAACCTCAGGGGAAGTAGCAGGTCATCTGGGTACTTCTCATATATAGTAAGAATTAGGACATTCTACTCGACTCACATACAGTAGTATATGATAGGCAATTCTGGAATTTTGGAGGCAGCATAAGTTCTTGATATTTGTACAGTATGAGTGGGATATTATTCAGCGACGCTATTGAAAAAGGCTGTTATTTGGAATTATTACACAGCTCTCTGGAATACTTGTTTCTGTTTGGTCAATCACTGCATTTCAATGTAGTATATTCCCAGATAACTACCATTGAAACTGATAACACATGCTCATCATGGTACTTTGAATAATCTTGCCCATTAGTGCATACATTCATATTATAAATGTTTATCTTTAACGCCATTGTTCTTGAATGTTTGGTCCCATCCTGCGATCTATTGTAGGCTGCATTCAGCCATTTTTATTTCATTTAATTAAAGAGTTAATACATTATTTCAGCTCAGATCAATGTTTTGTTTTTAATGGTTTAGTTTTGTTGCAAGTAGCCATGTAATAAGCGGGATAATGTACATTTAGGTGATTGTTTTCACGTTGGGCTGCTGATAAGCCAGGCTTAATTTTTTGAGAACAATCTACTTCATTCACATTATCCCTTACATAACACACCGTGTAATGTTGTGACTGACCAGTCAGAATAAAATATCACATATGATGCAGTAATGAAACAGTAATGTCAGTTACCCCACAGCAACACAGTGGTGTGCATGTGCCTCAAGCAAAGCCTTTGGATTGTTTATGCTGTGAAAGAAAGTGTGTAGTTAATTCTTATAAACACTCATTGTCACAGTTGTAAACTCAGTCGCTTTCCTCCACGAGGGGGTTTGCTGTCATGGCTTTATTTCTAGGTGGGCTATTAAAGAACGCAGCACACATGTGAGTTTTTCATTCTGTGTGCCTTGGGCATCTGATTTTCAGCCAACTGTCTATGGCCATGACCATGACTCTGAGGCCAAGACCAGCTGCTTAACGGCTTGGTATGTCACGGCCTTAAGCCAGAATGATCCAAATTGTTAAAGCAGTCTCAACTTAACTAGCCATTTTTCCGATTAATATTGTGGAGACAGCAAGCACGTCCCCACTGACTCTTCAGTCCAGTTTCCACAGCTGGACACTCCAGCATTCAATAGCTCTTTGAAGACAACTTGAAGCACTATGTGAGTGCACAAATACTGGCCCCAAGCCAAGCCACTCTTGTGTGCGAGCAGCCTGGTGCAGTTGAAAGGCCCTTTAGCCTGCTTCCTCAACACACTATTCATCCTGGGAGGCATAGACCAGCACCCCAGAGAGCACCCATGGATAACCTGGACAGTGTCTTATCCTAACCTTCAAACGTCTTGCTGGGAGAGAGAGTCAATGTCACTGCAACAAAGGCACATGTGAGAAAGAGTCTGGCCCTCAGAAGCTTGGGCCCACTAATTGACGGCTTGAGGGAGTGGAAGCAACATAGACAGAGAGGGAGAAAGAAAGATATGAAAGCCGCTAAACCCACCCCACTAAACTATTCCTCCCGGCGTATACAGACTTAAAATGCGAGCTTGCTTTTTTTATTTACTTTTTCTTCTTTCATGTGTTCAACTTCTTGTGCGTTGTCCGTTCCTCCTTTTTCTGTAAATAGTAAACCCGATAAGCTTTTGAAATCCCTTATTTACCCTCTCTCCTGTCCCTTTGAGAAACTACTCTCCAAGTTTGGAGCGAAACAATCAATTACCGCTGGGCCTCAGAACGTGGAGATGAATTTAAGTCTGGCTAACTTTTAAACGCCTTGCTAATGTGGTCGTGGCCCTGCGTGCACACAAACATGATACCGCAGCGGCCCCAGTTAACACTGCATTGTACGCTAATGGTCACAGAGGGCCCAGGGCCAATATTTAATTGCTGGGACCAAGCATAGCGAAAAAGGCGATAAACCAATTAATCCTCTGTGTTTCACCTCCAGTGTGGGGAGAGACGAGGGGGATGAGGCTTTCCTCCTGAGGGGATGCCAAGCTCCTTCACATCCAGCTGTCACCTAGATCAGCTCATCATTCATGTTTTGGGAAACAAAACATTGCAACTTGCAAATGAGGGCGTTTGATTGGAGTTGGATTGGGAGTAACAGAGATTTTTCTCAATCTTTCTGACAGACTCTGATTATGGGATGGACTGAGATAGAATTTTCAAGACATTTTAGTGTAGCTGTTGCTAAATTGTCTGAAAATAGGGTTCTGTGCACATGTGTACTAATACTGTTTATTATTTTTTGTCTTTGATGTAAACTAATGTTGTTCAGTCACATTTACTAATATTAAGTAAAGGATAATGTACATCCAGCCGGTTCTTATTGCAGAATAAACCCTGACAGGCTGATCAGCACCTTGTATCACTCTGAAGGGAATTATTTTGTGATACTGCAAGTAATTAACTGGACACAATATATTGATATGCTAGCATTTTAGACAAAATGAATAAACTGCTGCAGTATATAAACATTTTGGTGACACAGAACAGTCATACAACTTATTACACAGCATTTCAACACAGATTAATTGATAATTTTTTTTTTTATTATACTAAAGTCTATTAAAATATGCAAACAAATGTCCTGATGAGACGACAAAAACACCCACACTAAAACTTCTGCAACACAAACTTCCATCTCAGAAAAGACTCTAGGCTGAACAAAATAAAACCTCAGAGTTTCCTAAATGCAACAGTATTTTTACGAGAATGATCTTTTTTATTTCCCTGAATTTGACATGGCACAGACCCAAATTAATTATTTTGCTGGTTATTCCAGCAGTATTTTGGAAGGTCACCTCTGGCACAGCCTGCCTCCCCTGTTGAATGAACGCTTCCTGCATGTATAGATTCTGATACTTTCATTTTTAGTATTCACCGCTACTTATACTTCCACTTATTTGCCAATATCAAAACTTACATTTTAAGTACTTGCCAATACCGATATTTTCATTTTTAGCACTAACCTTTACAGATACCTTCAGTTTTAGTACTTGCCGATATTGGTACTTTCATTTTTATTACTTGCTATACCTATACTTTCAGTTTTAGTACTTGCAGATATTGATACTTTTATATTTGCATATACCAATAATTGTATTTTAATTTCATTTGTTGTTAAGAAAAACACAGTTACAATTATATTTTTCTTGGGGTTTTAACTGTTAATATCAATATAATTCAAATAAACACTAAATCAATATCAAAATCAATATTTTTTACCACACACAGACCATCTCAGTGGCAATGCAGGGCTGAACAAAATAAAACCGTTTAGTCTCCTAAATGTAACAGTATCTTTTAGAGAATGATTTTATTATTTTTCTGAATCTGACATGGCTCAGACTTTATTGGAACCCAAATTTACAGATTATTCCAGTGGTATTTGGATGGTCACCTTTGACACAGCCTGCCCCCTGTTGAACGAGACTCTGCATGTATCGATACCGAAAATTTCATTTTTAGTATTTACCGATACCTATACTTCCACTTTTTTGTACTTGCTGATATCAATACTTATATTTTTAAGTACTTGCCAATACTGATTCTTTCATTTTTAGTACTTGTTATACCGGTTCATTCATTTTCAGTATTCACCAATACTTTACTTTTTTAGTACTTATTGATATTTAAATGAGGTACTCACAAATATCGGTACTTCACATTTTTAGCATTCACCTTCACATATAATTTCAGTTTTAGTACTTGCCGATACTGATTCTTTCATTTTAGTACTTGTTATACCGATACATTCATTTTAAGTATTCACCAATGCTTTACTTTATTAGTACACTCACAAATACCGATACCTCTTTAGCATTCACCTTTACATATACTTTCAGTTTTAGTACTTGCCGATATTGATACTTTCATTTTCACTGATAGCAATAATTGTGCTATAATTTCATTTGTATTAAAAAAACACTGGTACAATTATATTTTTCTTAGGGTTTTAACTACTTATGTTAGTATAATTGAAATAAACACTGAATCAATCTCAAAATCAACATTTTTACCACACAAAGACCTCCACCTTAGTGGCCAGGCAAGACTGAACACAATAAAACCGTCTTAGTCCTCTAAATGCGACAGTATCTTTTAGCAAATCATCCGACATGGCTCAGACCTTATTTTGACCCAAACTTATAGATTTATTCCAGCAGTATTTGGAGCATCACCTCTGACACCGCCTGCCTCCCCTGTGGTAGGAGCATGTCCTGCAGGCCGTGAGCCCGATTAGGAGTGTTAACGGCGTGAAAGTGTCACTCGCGTGGCGCAAAGAGCAAGAGGACAATCTTCCTGACCTTTGTTTTGATTTAAAAATCAAACGAGTGCCAGCGGTGGGCCGAGGGAGTGCCTGGCACAGGGTTGATGGGTTGACCTCTGACCCCCGGGGCCGTGTTGAGGGAACATTGGCTGGGTTTTGCCCCTGAATGTCAGGCCCCTGGGCAGCAGACCCTCACAGGCTTGGTAATGATTTATGGGGCAGGGGTGTCATTGATGGCCACTCGGCCCTGGGGAGGCACTAAATGGTAGTTTTGACAGTGCTGAAAGCAGAGGTTAAAGGTGATCAATAACATGGCTGGTGAGGAGGAGAAGAAGAGAGAGGGATGTAGGCTGTTTTAAATGCTTGCACTCATTATTTGCCTTTCTCTTTTGTGTCTTGTGTTCAGACAGAGAGAGGTGGATGAGTGGGCACATTTCACTGACGGATAGTGGACATTAGCATCTGTCTGCTTTCTGTTTGTTCTCTGTGCCTCTGCTGTCTGTGATTACCTCTATTGTCCACTATTTAGTCATTGTAGAATAATGTCTTTTAGTCACTTCATCATCACCGTGTACATATTAAAAGGGCATTGCGTAGATGGACAGAGTGTTGTGCCATTAGCCATTTCTAGCTGATCTGATGAGCAGTTATTACTTTTAATGGTGTAACCTGATTTAGTCAGGTTAATGCGGTCACATACTGTATGTTCTGTTTTTTATATATAAAGTCATCAGTTCACCACATAAGTACATTTTCAAGATTGGATTTGTCCGTCAATCTAGTTTTTATTAAATTAGTTAAAAGCCAAATTATTTTAAATCATTTACTTTTTTCACAAAAATATTTAACATTGTAAAAAAAGCAATTTCTTTCGTTTTTAAAAACACTAAATTTAATATCTTTTTTTAAATTATTATGTTAAAATACCAATAAAATGTTTTAAAATGTATGGTATTTATAATAGAAATATAGTTTTATCTTATTTTGTGATTAATATTGAATAATAAAAGCATAATAATTTAAATAATTTAAATTATAGCTTTAGAATTTAATTAATAATTTAAAGCTTTATAAAATCTTTTCTAAAAATATTTAGCGAAAAAATTATTATGGCATAAAACAATAACTGTGTTTTATCATTTCAATAATGATAATAATAATAGTTTTATACGAATATTTATTTGTATACATTGGATAAATAGTTTTTGAATTATACAATTATCATTTAAATTACAATTACTTATTACTATTTAACATTTTAAACTATTTAGGATTTTATTCTAATCAGTTATTTATTGGAACTTTAGTGCATGGCATTGTTTCATGATTTTTTCCAAATGAATTTAATAATATTGTAATAATTATTATTAATAATACTACAATAAGTCACAAAAAAGAAGATTATATTATTATATTTATTATTATATCAATAACAATAATAAGATTGCTGTATAAATAATATGAAAATATAATGTAATTATTATATTAATAATAATTTCTCAAGCACAAACCCAAAACAATTTTCCGTACAAATATTATTATTTTTAAATGTATTTATTTCTTTTATATTTTGTTATTCCTTTATCAGGTGTATAGTAGAAATTGTTACCACTTCCATTGTTCATGTTTCCTTTTTCTGCCTCTTTCTCTCAAATCAAGCTGTCACAGCTCTCAATCTCTTTGTCGCCCGTCAGTCTTTTTCTCCCCTCCGCCTCAGTTTTCCCCTTCTCTCCCTCTCTCAGTTCTCCAGTCTGTTGGACTGCAGCGGATGGTTTCTGTCTCGTTCTCCGACAGAGTTTGTCTCCCTCCCGTCCATAAGCAGCTCTCAGAAGTGAGCTGATTAAGATGAAGACCGGCCTGCTTTCCCTAATCACATCCCTGCATCTAAATAGTCTGTGTACATTTCTAATTACGCAGTCGCGCGCCGCGTCCTTGAGCTCAGCGGCAGGTCTCTATTTCATCTCGCTCCGTCTCGCGCTCCCTCCTTGTCTCCCCTCGTTTCATCTTTCTCATTTATTTCTTTTTGTTGTTGTTGTTGTTATTTTGGCGGTTGTGAGCCGAGGGCTCGTTTGCACATCGCTCTTCTCTCTTGTGGCACTTCTTTGGAGGGCAAAGAGGGTGGGCATGAATCAGAAGACAGAGAGAAAAGAAAAGAAGATGGTCATCAGCCTTAAGTAAAGAACTGATTTTGTGGGCGAATGCTGAATTACGTGTTTTTTTTTCTTTTCTTTTTAAAGAGGAAAACCTTCATTTGCAACATATTATTGTTGAACCAAGACCATTTTCCAGAATTATGGAAATACAAACAATCGCGCAGCACAACAAGTGTTTGTTTACCTGGTTTATATAGTATTTCAAAGTGCTAACTAACAATACGCCAGAGCCATTGTCTAAAAGACCCTGAGCATCTCCAAGCCCTTGTGACCTTCCTATTATTTAAGATTGTTCTCATTTAGAATCTGTAATTTTAATGTTTTTTTTCTTCTTTGTTTCTTTTTTTTCTAGAGCTACATTCAGCCTTGTGATTGAAGTCTTGAAAGAGGATGGACACCACACAAAGGCCAGGTTTTGAATGTGAAGTGTTGGACAACCTATAGCCTGACTTACACCATTGGGAGAAGATGAGGTCTTCGGGGTGAGCTTTTAATATGCAACCTTCAATAGAAGCTTTCAGCTATTGACAAAAATGTCAGAGGGCAGAGAGCTGGACATCTGTAGTGAAACATCATATTTAAGACAAAATAGAGGACACTATAGAGGAATTCAACTGCTGGTTGTAAAAGTTTACTTTTAAAAGTTATTAGATTTTTTTTTCCCCAACCAAAACTGGTCATCACTTTTTAAAGTCAATTACAAACATGTTGATTGCACTGATTTGAGTCTGAGAAAAACTAAGTACATCTTCAGACAGAGATTGTGCTGCATACTTCCCTGTACTAAAAACAAACTAACTGATTAAATAAATAAATAAAAATAAATAGATATAGTTCTTTATTTAAATCAAGGTTTCCATGGAAAACTGACAGCGTCCGTGGAGTCTTTTCATTCTACAAATCACTCTTTATGGTGGAATGAAAGAAAAATTATTAAAAAAATGTTTAAAGTCCACATGAACCTGAAGCTGGGACCATTTTTTATTTTATTTTTTCATATTGTGACGCAGTTCCTAGAGAAACTGAATATTCAATGAGAAAACTGTGGGTGTGGCTTGTTTTTTCTACTAGGAGCTAGATGGATGTAGTAAAATAGGCATTTCATTTAGAAAGATCTGGAAAAGGGTTTTAGAACAGTTATTACAACCTAACAAATTCTGTTTGTTGTCAAAACTGACAATTCACTGTAAAAAAAAAAGAAAAAACAACAACAATTGTCTTAAGTTAAGTGGTTGTAAACAATTTCTTTGGGCTGAATTTAAAGAAACAAATTAAGTTGAACATTACTAAATTTAATTTGTTTGTTTGAATTCAACACAAAATGTTTGCAACAATTTTGCAGACATAATTTTTTTGTGTTTGTGGGGAAGTGCATTTTCAGATTTCATTTTAGATTATTTCTTAATGACTTGCACAGATGAATTGTTCACCACAAAACTAGCAATGTGAGCTAACAAAATCAATACGGTTAGTTTTGTAATTTATTATCCTAATTTTTATGTAGGTGTTTACGTTTATTATTTATGATGATTACTACTTTGTCTTATTTGATGGGAAAAAAACATTTTCATTTTACGGTAACAGGTGAACCCAGGAAGGATCTGATATTAATATTATTAATATCTTACCTCCGTCTATCTTACCTCAATATCTTACCCTCTTATACCTTCACCTGCTCCTGAAGGTCTGCATCCCCTCCAGAAGTGTAGAAGTGAACCTTCTCTTGTCCCCGCACCACACCAAACGACAACCTCAAAACATTACGGAATTCTGCGTGTGCCTCACACAGGTGAGTGGGCTTCACAAACCACCTGTAGAAAAGACACTTTTTCATCTCTCTGATACTTTAACCAGACACCTTCTTATAATCACTCCATATCTCAAACAAAAGAAAAACATTGTGCATTTATGAATTGAGCTTTACATGGGTGAGTGGGCTTGACAAACCACCTGTATAAACACATTTCTCCTGATTAAAAACAAAAAAACTACACCATTCTTACTTACTCTAGCACCTAATTCTCTAAGCCCTAATTACCAATTCTTGTGTGTACTGCCTCAATCTTGTTAGATCAGCGAATGCCTCCTTAATTGTTAGTCACTTTGGACAAAGTTTTCTCCTAAATGACTAAATGTAAATGTATATTCAGAACTGTTTCTCTTGACAAAAGCCACTTGATTCTTTTGTTAGTGCTGGATAGTAACTGATTATACAGCATGTAATCTGGATTACGTAATTACAAGAATTAAATACAATGACCCAAATCAGTCTAGAGTTAATTTATTGATTACATGATTACTTAATGTCATTTAAAATTCTTTGCAAATACTTCTTTTTCATTGTACACATTTTTCTGCTGATAGGTAATCAGAAAACAATGTACAAAAAAGTTCTTGAATCAATAACATCAGTATCTTTATTCATTTCATGAATGCAGTGATTCTTTTTTATCTATGCTAATAGTGCAGCTGATCAGCGGTCATGGGCGGGGCTTGTGATGTCACAGTAGAGGGAAAACTGAAACAGCAGATTTTCAGATTCTGATTGATGCATATTATTGATGGAATTAAGGAGTGGGTGTATCTTTAACATTATAGGATGGTTGTTTGTGCATATTGAGCTATCTGTGTTTGAACAAGTTAAAAGTGAATTTTGTATAACAGGCCCCTTTAATGGTTTTAAATTTTGACTGGTAGTGCCAGTGGTATGCTGCAATAAATAAATAAATAAATAATAAAGTAAATAAATTACTTGAACTTGAATTACAATTGAAGCAGTGCTTAATTATATATTAAAAATGAAATTTAAATATAAGTATTCTGTTTTAATGCGTTGGCAGATTCCACATACCTAACCCCCAGCCCCCCCATACCCCCCACTCACAAAATACATTTGTGTTAAAGATACACTGCCTCTCAAACCATTCTTTTAAGTATTTTATAATGTACTCATTTTCAGGTGAATTGATTTGCTTCTAGGATTTTTATACAGTATTTCACATGGATGATTCAATCAAATAAATGTTTTTTTTTAGCAAGTAAATAATATTTTTTGCCATGAATAACAGAAGATACTAACTTAAACATCATTCTGTGTAAAAATGGCGAATCAAGAATATTTAGAACAAAATATTTATTTGATGACATATTTAAAGACTCCATTGATTGAGGCCCCAAACTCCCAAATTCAAATTAATCAATTAACTTCCCAAATTCAATTAACATTTTGCCACTATCCTTCAAACCACTAAGTTTGAACCCCTTGGCAGCAAGACATTTTGAAAAATTCAAAGTATAATATCATTTTGTATGATCACATATTCTTTCAGAAATAATAAGTACAAATTACAAAAACAAAAAGTATGTTTATTCATTTTAACACAAGTACTTCACAACTACCATTATGCTAAGTGACAGTATTATTTCACTCATATTTTGACATTTTATTATTATAATTTTAAAGGTTATTTGAACTATCTATCTATCTATCTGTCTATCTGTCTGTCTGTCTGTCTGTCTGTCTGTCTGTCCGTCCGTCCGTCCGTCCGTCTGTCTGTCTGTAATCTTCACAAGTATTTAAACTTTATGAAATCTGCATGATTGACAGAAAAATACCTAGATAGGCTATCTACCTAGTAAAATCAGATTTCAACATATAACTTATATATAATTTATAACTTATTGCAAATTGAATAGTAAACATTTACGTTGAATAGTTCACCAAAATGGCAAGCTTCAGTTTTTAAACCCACTGCTAACATTGGTCTGTGGACTTGCAACTACATTTCCGTAAACAAGTTTTTATACAAGGTACAAAAGTCAAAATCCTTACAAACTTACAAGTTTTCTTTAACCCAAAATAGATCTATTTCTAAAGACTCCTTACATGCACTCAAAGCAAAGGAGAGAAGCGGAAAGGTTGTCGGACCCTCCATGACTCCACTTGTATCTTCTATATATATATATATATATATATATATAGGTCTGGATTTGAGAATCAAATTGAAGGAGGGTCCATATAGATACAAGGCCTCAGCATCATAAATAACTCAGCATCTGACTCCTCCTGCGCTCAGCCGAAGCTTTTCATATGGTAAATAGCTGATCGCTGTGTGGCCACATTGTTGCCCATCTTTCATGCAGCTCCGAGGTGAAACCTTGAGGTACGGAAGAGAGAGAATTTTTGATGAAAAAATACATTTTCGGCTCCTTCCTCCTCTGATTCTCAAGCACTCTGCCCTTCGCTGTGGGGGTCAGGTGTTTATTACATAAATGATAGCGAGCAGAGAGGCGAGGGTTCGACAGAACAATGCGCAGGATTATCAGATCACTTGCTGGGTAACTTTTGGTAATGCAAGAGCGAACGCACAAGTTCCTTTATGTCTCTGGCTTTCTGTCTTTAAAGGGGACAAACGCAGCCTTGTGTGGCAGTGAGAGCCCTGCATCTCGCACCATGATGTGTGGCCATTGCTGAAGAAATTCTGCTTAAAGAGGGTCACATCATGAAGAATCAAATTTTCCTTAGAGTCCTCGGATAAAAGAGTTCATTGTACTATCAAAATATACTGTAACTTTCGCAACTCCAAACTTCCTCCTCAGCTAAAATAGGAGGATTTTTTGACACTGAGATGCAAAAATGCTTCATTCTGAACTTGTGCAACTGTCTGCTGATCAGAGATGAACAGTGCTGCCCACTTTTACACTTCTGTTTAGTGTTCAAAAACTTGGCCTTTCCAGTAACTTCATTGAAATGACTAT